>QRFJ01006466.1:0-31781 GCA_006176705.1 Cocos nucifera | reverse complement strand
AGAAATCCATGGCCATGGTAGAGTGAAATAATAGAAAGAGTTTCTATTTAGATTTTCACATTGGACTCGAATCGAATGATTACATCATATGACAGAAAATAGGGTTTGACGAGTTTACCTTAACCCTAATCTGATCGGGGCTCAAGATAGAAGAACTTAATCACATAGGTAGCTGCACCAAGAGGTTCGCATTCAGCTCTGATGGGTTGCCACCATATACTGCTAGGTGTCACTGGTGGATTTTGGGAGCAATTAGAATGATTTAGATGATCGATCATTCTAGCTGTTCGAATCAGAAGAGTTCTGATCCATCGAAAGGAGTTTCGATGATGTCGATGATAGAGATCATGACATATCCCATTACCATACAGAACTGAACCTAACTGGGTCACACAAACAAGGGTTTGAATCTGGTGATCATCAATTGAACTGATCTAGTTCAATTGATCTGAATGAGATTCAATTAGGTTCAAGGAAATCGTGCTAGCACTCGATTGAACCTAACGTTCTTCTTTTGCTATCATAAATAAGTTGTCCTGACTGAGCCAAAGGAGTTTGTGCTCAATCAGAGGCCTTCATATGGTCTGACTGGAGGTTGTCCAAGTCAGAAAAGGTTGTCTTATTTTGTAAGACATTACCTGCCATTTTTGGTCACCTGCCATTTCTTGTTCTTTGACTTTGGTCAAAAGTCTACCTTTGACTGGTCAAATGTTGACCATTGACACTTTGACTTTTGACCACATGTCATGCACCTATTGGAGAGCTGGTGGGGGCCTGTCCCCCTTGCCAGAACCTGGCAAGGAGAAGGGCGCACGCCACCCTAGGGCGTGTGCCCAAGTTGGAGGCGCCTAGGAGTCCTTGTTGGACAAGGGACTCCATCTCCTTTTTGGATTCCAATTAGAGTTCTCCTAAGAACCAACTTTGACTGGTCTTAGGCCCTCTAAGGAGGAATCCAGGGGACTCTATTCCCACCAATCAGATTTAGATCTGATTTCACAAAGGGTTGTGATTGGTTGGGAAGAAGAGGAAGTTGGATCACAGAGTCTATAAATAAGACCCTGCGCCCAACCCAGATTATGATTGGAAGTGATTGAATCATAATTCCCCATGCCCCAAGGCTGCCTCTCCCCTCTTCCTCCATGCCAAACCACCTTCTCCCCTTGCTCTCCACGTCCAAAAGGAGTTTTGGACCTTTTTGGTTGGTGCGATCCAGATCAAAGAAAGGCGATCAAAAGTAAGAAGGCTGCACTGCTGCAAAAGGACGACTGCTGATCTTCAAAAGAAGTTTTGAAGATCCTCCAGATCAGATCTAGATCTAATTTTTGGAGATGTGATAGAGAAGAAGAGGATCTCCAGATCCAACCTGAGTGGATACCGGTAGAGGCCAGGCGCTTGCGTGGCTAGATCCAGAACCTTCCGCTGCAAACAGGATCATCAACAGGGTAATAGGATTACCCAAATCAGGTAAATTAAATTTGATTTAATTTATCTTATTTTATTTTATTTATTAAAATAATAAGAATCAGATCTAAACATATCAAGATCTGATTGATCAAGAGAAAAATTTTTGAAATATATCTCTTGATCTGAAGAGAAAAATTTTTGGTAAAGCCATGGTTCTATATCTCTTGATCTGATCAGATCTGAACGAAACTTGGTCTAGAATATCATATTTTTCTTCAATGATCTGATATTATAAGATTTAGAGAGATATGATTGATGCATAACTAATAGTGGAATTCTGACTCAATTCATTTGGTATGTCTAAGGTAAGTTTGGCATTATACGACCGACTTTTTTTAATTGGAAGCTACTCGACCTGAATGATTCTTTGTTAGAGTTAATGGCATATTCCTTCCACCGGTCTCACTTACCTGGCCATAATCTGTTGACACAGTTCTGATCTGAGGTGGTCAATAATCCGAGCTAACCCATGCCACTAGGTTAGTCATAATTGTTATGACTAAGCCAAGTCTAGTTTAATGAGACCTGAATCAATTCTCCCTAAGAAAAGATTAAGTCTGAGGTCTTCCACCATTGTAGATGTGCGGGCCCTTCCCGGGGTTGATTGTTCTCGGCTGGATACAGTGGCTCAGTTGCACCAGGAAGATGCAACCATGTCTATTAGGCATTGGATGCTATGGGCTGGAGGATGAGTTGGGCTCAATATTTTGGATACGGTGAGAGACTCAATTAGGAATCCAGTCTATGCAAATGGTGGGTCTGACTTAACTAAGGAGTGGATCAATATTCTGGATACGGTGAGATTCATGAATTAGAGACCAAGTTTGGGTGCACCATGATTAGAGAATCATTGAACAAGAGTTGTTCACTCATTGGCTAACCCATCACCAATAACTGTTAGGTGAGGTGATGAGTCAGTTGGTGAGACCGCACCACCCACTAGAAATCATTAATCATGGAGATTTTCGCATCTCTACAGAGGGAGTGTAGGGATCCGAGAAAATAGTGGGAGCTAATTTGTTTAAAAATAAAATCCCTAAACAAATTGGTCAAGTCAAAATTACAGTATCTAACTAGAATCTTTGACTCTCTACAGGAAAATGTCTGCGTCCAACCCATTGGCACGTATCCTGGACACACATAGACTGACTGGACCCAATTATAAAGATTGGCTCAGGAACTACAAAATTAGTTTTGGGTTCCGAGAAGTTAACCCATGTTTTGGACCAGGACCCTCCCACCTTACCAGCCCGTCCATCCACTGAACAGAGAGCGTCTCTGGAAAAAATGGATAGACGAAGATAATAAGGCCAGATATTACATGTTGGGCTCGATGTCTGATGAGCTCCAGCGCCAACATGAAGATATCGGGACTGCTCGCCAAATGTTGGCTCACCTGCAGGAGATGTTTGGTGAACAGAGTCGCGCAGCCAAATATCAAGTCACGAAATGACTTTTTAAGGCTAAGATGCGTGATGGGCAGTCAGTCCAAGATCACTGTCTGACAATGATCAAGGACATGGAAGAGCTTGAGAAGCTCGGTGTGAAGTTAGGACTTGGATCTGCAGAACGATATTATTCTGCAATCCTTGACTGATGCATATGGGCAATTCATCATGAATTACCACATGCATAAACTTCAAAATTCCTTGGCCGAATTAATGAATATGCTGGTTACCGCTGAGCTTTCTATGAAAGGTTCTAAAGGCTCAGTTCTTGCTATGGAACGGACTTCTTCCAAAAGAAAGTCTTATGGAAAGAAAAAGAAGTCTGTGAAAAAGCAAAAGGTGGAAGGATCAAAGAAGAAGAAGGCAGAGCCGAAGAAAAAGGCCGATGGCAAAGGAAAGTGTTTCCATTGCAACAGCGACGGCCATTGGAAGCGGAACTGCCCTACTTACCTGGCCACCCTGAAGAACAAGAAGGAAGGTCCTTCTGGAGGTATGCTCGTTATTGAGTCTAACCTTACGGTTTCTTCTGCATCCAGTTGGGTGCTTGACTCTGGTTCTAGTGCTCATCTGTGCACTTCCATGCAGGGTCTTGAGGATAGCAGGAGGCTGAGGGATGGAGACATGATCCTACGCATCGGTAATGGAGCAAGAGTTGCTGCAGTAGCCGTGGGAACATACCCTCTTCGATTACCATCTGGTTTAGACTTAGTTTTGAAAAGACTGTTATTATGTGCCTGCAGCTAGCAGGAATTTGATTTCTGTTTCATGCTTAGCACAAGAAGGCTTATGTGATCACCTTCTTTAAGGACCATTGTAACATTCTTTATGAAAGAAATAAAATTGCAAATGGTTTCCTTATTAATGGTCTTTATCAGCTACATATTGATGTACCTATTCTAACTATCGAGCAAAACGTGAATGCCAAACGACCTAGGGATAGTCCAAATGACAGATATCTATGGCACCTGAGATTAGGTCATATAGCAGAAGATAGGATCAACAAATTGGAGAAAAATGGGCTATTGAGTCCATTGACTTTTGAGTCATATCCAACTTGTGAATCTTGTCTTCAAGGCAAAATGACTAAACTCCCTTTTGTTGGACATGGGGAGAGGGCCACAGATCTCCTTGCCCTAGTACATACTGATGTGTGCGGCCCATTTGATGTGCCGGCTAGAGGCAATTTTGTCTACTTCATTACCTTTACCGATGATCTGTCTAGGTATGGGTATGTGTATCTTATGAGACATAAGTCTGAAGCTTTTGAAAAGTTCAAAGAATTCAGACATGAAGTAGAAAAACAAACTGGAAAAATCCCATTAAGGTTCTTCGATCAGATCGAGGAGGTGAATACCTTAGCCGGGAATTCCTAGACTATCTTAAGGAAAAATGGCATAGTCTCTCAATGGACTCCACCAGGAACACCTCAACTCAACGGGGTTTCAGAATGGAGAAATCGGACTCTATTGGATATGGTTCGATCCATGATGAGCTTCACAGACCTCCCTGATTTTCTTTGGGGACACTTCATTGTTAACTTCAATTTATCTACTGAATAGGGTTCCCTCTAAAACCGTTCCTACCACACCGTATGAGATATGGCACGGTAAGAAACCAAGTCTGAGTCATCTCAGAATTTGGGGTTGTCCGGCTCATGTCAAAAGACAACAAGCGGACAAGTTAGAGTTTAGGTCCTTCAGAGCTCGATTCATAGGATATCCTAAAGAGTCATTAGGATACTATTTCTACATTCCAGAAGACCACAATGTGATTGTGAGTCGACATGCCATCTTTCTTGAAAAATAGTTTATTCAAGATAGTGGCATTGGAAAGCAGATTAAGCTTGATGAGAAAGTCTCACAAGTACAACGAGCTAAGGACCAATTGGAACCAAATCAGGTTGAGCCAATAAGAACACTACCTCCTCCACCTCGTAGATCGGAAAGAGTTTTCCCATCCCCCTGAAAGATACTTAGGTATTATTTCAGAGGAAGTAGAGGAAATGTTCCTCATAGGTAATGGTGCTCATGGTGATGATCCCAAAACCTACAACGAGGCGATATCAGATATCGACTCCGAGAAATGGCTAGAGGCAATGCAAGTCAGAAATTGACTCGATGCACTCAAACCAAGTCTGGACCTTGGTAGATCCACCAGAAGGTATAGTACCTATTGGGTGTAAATGGATCTTCAAGAGAAAGATTGGTGCAGATGGGAATGTGGAGACATTCAAGGCTAGACTAGGTGGCAAAAGGTTATAGTCAACGCGAAGGCATTGACTATCAGGATACCTTTTCCCCAGTAGGCTATGCTAAAATCCATCCGCACATTGCTTGCCGTTGCAGCCTATTTCGATTATGAAATATGGCAAATGGACGTGAAAACGGCATTCCTTAAATGGATATCTTGAGGAAGATATCTATATGGAACAGCCGCTAGGTTTCACATCCAGTGATACTGATCACAAGGTTTGCAAGCTGCAAAGGTCCATATATGGACTTAAGCAAGCATCTCGGAGCTGGAACACTCGTTTCAATGATGTGATCAAAAAGTTTGGTTTCATCAAAAATGAAGAGGAACCATGTGTTTTCAAAAAGGGTCAGTGGGAGCGCTGTTGTCTTCCTCGTATTGTACGTGGATGACATCCTCCTTATTGGGAATGATATTCCCATGTTGACATCAGTCAAAATGTGGTTGTCCAAGGAATTCTCCATGAAAGACCTAGGTGAAGCATCCTTTATTCTAGGAATTAAGGTCTATAGGGATAGACCGAATAGGATGCTAGGACTTTCACAGAAGATGTACATAGAGGAAAGTACTAAAGAGGTTTAGTATGGAAAACTCTAAGAGGGGATTAATACCCTTCAGACATGGTATTCATCTTTCCAAGAAGATGTGCCCCAGCACACCTGAGGAAATAGAACGCATGAGCAAGATCCCTTATGCTTCTGCAATAGGGAGCCTCATGTATGCCATGCTATGTACACGACCTGATATAGCCCATGCTGTGAGTGTCACAAGCAGATATCAGTCAAATCCAGGTGAAGAACACTGGACTTCTGTGAAATGTATCCTTAAGTACTTGAGAAGAACTAAGGATATGATGTTGGTCTTTGGTAATGGAGAACTCCAAGTCCAGGGATACACAGACTCGGATTTCATGTCCGATATAGATGATCGAAAGTCGACATCTGGAGTCTGTTTGTGTGCAATGGTGGTGCTGTCAGCTGGAAGAGTTCCAAGCAAACGGTGATAGCAGATTCCACCATGGAAGCAGAATATATCGCTGCATCAGAGGCTGCGAAGGAAGCATTCTGGTACAAGAAGTTTGCTGCAGAAATTGGAGTAATGCCATCAGATGCCATTCCTCTATACTGCGACAACAATGGCGCCATAGCCCTTGCTAAGGAGCCGAGGTCTCACCAGAAATCCAAGCACATTGAGCGGCGATACCACCTCATCCGCGATTACCTCGAGAAGGGTTACGTCGAGGTCAAGAGAGTCAACTCCGCAGATAATGTGGCAGACCCACTTACAAAGCCGTTGGGCCAGCAGAAGATCGAAGCCCACCTTGAGAAGATGGGACTTAGACTTGTAGCCAATTGGCTTTAGGACAAGTGGGAGATTGTTAGATATATGTGCCCTAGAAGCCAGAATTGGCTGACACTTGTAATACACTTCTAGGGGCAAAATTATAATTTTGACTATAATCAATAAAATGGGTTATTTTCTATCACATATGTGTATTTAGTGTCTGTGATACATCCTTTGAGTTAATGGTAATGATAATTCATATTTTCAAGAGTTGAAAATTTAAGACATGAATAATCATTATTAACTCATAAAATGCTCCCGACCATAGGATCATCACGAGGATGGTGATTGATCCGGAAGGTTGGTGTACAATCGCTTCTCTTTAGTAGATGAGTCTTGAGTCTACGGTGTGGAGACACCGGAGCGAGAGTACAGGTACTCGTTAGAGAACGAGGGCACTGAGCGTGACCACCTCGAGTAGTCATTAGGGAAGTCTACCTTCTCGTCAATGACTGACTCGATGCTGCAGTAGTGTGTCTGGTTCTTTGACCTGAGATGCATCGGCAGTTCACCTTGAGGGTGTTATAGTTTGACTACACCATTACTCGGTCTCCTAGCCATATGGAACCCTGAGGTGTATGTTGGCTATAGCATGTTCATTGTAGGAACTGGATTGCATCAAGATGGAATCTATCTACCTCGGTGGTAGAGGAGCAGCCCTATGATGATCATGAGAATCAAGTCCAGAAATCCCATGGCCATGGTAGAGTGAAATAATAGAAAGAGTTTCTATTTAGATTTTCACATTGGACTCGAATCGAATGATTACATCATATGACAGAGACTAGGGTTTGACGAGTTCACCTTAACCCTAATCTGATCGGGGCTCAAGATAGAAGAACTTAATCACACAGGTAGCTGCACCAAGAGGTTCGCATTCAGCTCTGATGGGTTGCCACCATATACTGCTAGGTGTCACTGGTGGATTTTGGGAGCAATTAGAATGATTTAGATGATCGATCATTCTAGCTGTTCGAATCAGAAGAGTTCTGATCCATCGAAAGGAGTTTCGATGATGTCGATGATAGAGATCATGACATATCCCATTACCATACAGAACTGAACCTAACTGGGTCACACAAACAAGGGTTTGAATCTGGTGATCATCAATTGAACTGATCTAGTTCAATTGATCTGAATGAGATTCAATTAGGTTCAAGGAAAATCGTGCTAGCACTCGATTGAACCTAACGTTCTTCTTTTACTATCATAAATAAGTTGTCCTGACTGAGCCAAAGGAGTTTGTGCTCAATCAGAGGCCTTCATATGGTCTGACTGGAGGTTGTCCAAGTCAGAAAAGGTTGTCTTATTTTGTAAGACATTACCTGCCATTTTTGGTCACCTGCCATTTCTTGTTCTTTGACTTTGGTCAAAAGTCTACCTTTGACTGGTCAAACGTTGACCATTGACACTTTGACTTTTGACCACATGTCATGCACCTATTGGAGAGCTGGTGGGGGCCTGTCCCCCTGCCAGAACCTGGCAAGGAGGAAGGGCGCACGCCACCCTAGGGTGGCGTGAGCCCAAGTTGGAGGCGCCTAGGAGTCCTTGTTGGACAAGGACTCCATCTCCTTTTTGGATTCCAATTAGAGTTCTCCTAAGAATCCAACTTTGACTGGTCTTAGGCACCCTCTAAGGAGGAATCCAGGGGACTCTATTCCCACCAATCAGATTTAGATCTGATTTCACAAAGGGTTGTGATTGGTTGGGAAGAAGAGGAGTTGGATCACAGAGGTCTATAAATAAGACCCTGCGCCCAACTCAATAGATTAATGATTGAAAGAATCAATTTCCCATGCCCCAAGGCTGCCTCTCCCCTCCTTCCTCCATGCCAAACCACCTTCTCCCTCTCCTCTCCACGTCCAAAAGGAGTTTTGGATTTTTGGTTGGTGCGATTCAGATCAAGAAAGGCGATCAAAAGCTAAGAAGGCTGCGCTGCTGCAAAGGACGACTGCTGATCTTCAAAAGAGTTTTGAAGATCCTCCAGATCAGATCCAGATCTGAATTTTTGGAGGTGTGATAGAGAAGAAGAGGATCTCCAGATCCAACCCGAGTGGATACCGGTAGAGGCCAGGCGCTTGCGTGGCTAGATCCAGAACCTTCCGCTGCAATCAGGATCATCAACAGGGTAATAGGATTACCCAAATCAGGTAAATTAAATTTGATTTAATTTATCTTATTTTATTTTATTTATTAAAATAATAAGAATCAGATCTGAAAATATCAAGATCTGATTAGATCAAGAGAAAAAATTTTTGAAATATATCTCTTGATCTGATCAGATCTGAACGAACCTGGATCCGAAAAATCAGGATTTTCCTTCAGATTGATCATGATCTTAAACATGATTTCATAATAGTTCTAGAATCTACTACTAGATTAGAATTTATTTTGATTAGATCAATTTAAATCTAATTTTTTTAGATTATTATGAGATAATTTAGATCTAAAAACATGCATGATTTGATACATGAGATGTATGCAAAATATGCCATTGATTAGATCTAAATTTGTATATATGAGATATATGATATAGATCTATAACTAGTTTTGTAGATTTATGAATGTTCCTGATTAAGGCGTTCCTCTTGGCCGTCCGGTCATAAGAACGAAGAAGGGTTTAAAGGCCCTCTCTTCCCATTCGATGGGGTGTTCTTATGATGTGTAGGGGTGCTGCGTGTTCGTCCTTAATCAGAAATCCCAAAACTTACTTTCTGCAAAACCCTAGATCCTGAAACCCTAGGATTTATTGTGCATATTTTATTTATGAACCCTAACTTAATTAAGAATTAAGATTTATGGAATATTAATTAGGTCTAAAATTGAGAATTTCAGATCTAAGACATATTCATAATACTGGGTTCGGGCTTGGGTAGCTCAATTAGGTCTAAGCGGTTGATCAAACCGAATCAAGAGTTGGTTAGATGGGATCAACAATGCTTAAATTGACCAGCCTAATAGGATTAAGTCTGGGTCAAGATCGAGTCACGATCAAGCAAGACCTAATTAGGCTCAGAGGTTAGAGTCTGGATTGTAGGCTAACCCAATTGGTTCTGACTCAACAATTTGGTGTCTAAGGTAAGTTTGGCACAGACGACCGACTGGTTTTTAATTGGAAGCTACTCGACCTGAATGCGTTCTTGTACGAGTTAATGGCATATTCCTTCCACCGGTCTCACTTACCTGGCCATATCTGTTGACACAGTTCTGATCTGAGGTGGTCAATAATCCGAGCTAACCCATGCCACTAGGTTAGTCATAATTGTTATGACTAAGCCAAGTCTAGTTTAATGAGACCTGAATCAATTCTCCCTAAGAAAAGATTAAGTCTGAGGTCTTCCACCATTGTAGATGTGCGGGCCCTTCCCGGGGTTGATTGTTCTCGGCTGGATACAGTGGCTCAGTTGCACCGGGAAGATGCAACCATGTCTATTAGGCATTGGATGCTATGGGCTGGAGGATGAGTTGGGCTCAATATTTTGGATACGGTGAGAGACTCAATTAGGAACCCAGTCTATGCAAATGGTGGGTCTGACTTAACTAAGGAGTGGATCAATATTTCGGATACGGTGAGATTCATGAATTAGAGACCAAGTTTGGGTGCACCATGATTAGAGAATCATTGAACAAGAGTTGTTCACTCATTGGCTAACCCATCACCAATAACTGTTAGGTGAGGTGATGAGTCAGTTGGTGAGACCGCACCACCCACTAGAAATCATTAATCATGGAGATTTTCGCATCTCTACAGAGGGAGTGTAGGGATCCGAGAAAATAGTGGAAGCTAATTTGTTTAAAAATAAAATCCCTAAATAAATTGGTCAAGTCAAAATTACAGTATCTAACTAGAATCTTTGACTCTCTACAGGAAAATGTCTGCATCCAACCCACTTGGCACGTATCCTAGGACACACATAGACTGACCGGACCAAATTATAAAGATTGGCTCAGGAAACTACAAAATTATTTTGGGTTCTAAGAAGTTAACTCATGTATTTGGACCAGGACCCTCCCACCTTACCAGCCCGTCCATCCACTGAACAGAGAGCATCTCTGGAAAAATGGATAGACGAAGATAATAAGGCCAGATACTTACATGTTGGGCTCGATGTCTGATGAGCTCCAGCGCCAACATGAAGATATCAGGGACTGCTCGCCAAATGTTGGCTCACCTGCAGGAGATGTTTGGTGAACAGAGTCGCGCAGCCAAATATCAAGTCACTAAATGACTTTTTAAGGCTAAGATGCGTGATGGGCAGTCAGTCCAAGATCACTGTCTGATGAATGATCAAGGACATTGGAAGAGCTTGAGAAGCTCGGTGTGAAGTTGGACTTGGATCTGCAGAATGATATAATTCTGCAATCCTTGACTGATGCATATGGGCAATTCATCATGAACTTACCATATGCATAAACTTCAAAATTCCTTGGCCGAACTTAATGAATATGCTGGTTACCGCTGAGCTTTCTATGAAAGGTTCTAAAGGCTCAGTTCTTGCTATGGAATGGACTTCTTCCAAAAGAAAGTCTTTTGGAAAGAAAAAGAAGTCTGTGAAAAAGCAAAAGGTGGAAGGATGGAAAGAAGAAAAAGGCAGAGCTGAAGAAGAAGGCCGATGACAAAGAAAAGTATTTCCATTGCAACAGCGATAACGGCCATTGGAAAGCGGAACTGCCCTACTTACCTGGCCACCCTGAAGAACAAGAAGGAGGCAGGTCCTTCTGGAGGTATGCTCGTTATTGAGTCTAACCTTACGATTTCTTCTGCATCCAGTTGGATGCTTGACTCTGGTTCTAGTGCTCACTTGTGCACTTTCATGCAGGGTCTTGAGGATAGCAGGAGGCTGAGGGATGGAGAGATGATCCTGCGCATCAAAAATGGAGCAAGAGTTGCTGCAGTAGGTCCATGGGAACATACCCTCTTCGACTTACCATCTGGTTTAGACTTAGTTTAAAAGACTGTTATTATGTGCCTGCAGCAAGCAGGAATTTGATTTCTATTTCATGCCTTAGCATTAAGAAGGCTATGTAATTAGTTTTCTTAAGGACCATTGTAACATTCTTTATGAAAGAAATAAAATTGCAAGTGGTTTCCTTATTAATGGTCTTTATCAGTTACATATTGATGTATCTATTTTTAATATCGAGCAAAATGTGAATGCCATGAAATGACCTAGGGATAGTCCAAATGATAGGTATCTATGGCACCTAAGACTTAGGTCATATAGCAGAAGATAGGATTAACAAATTGGAGAAAAATGGGGCTATTGAGTCCATTGACTTTCGAGTCATATCCAATTTGTGAATCTTGTCTTCATGGCAAAATGACTAAGCTCCCTTTTGTAGGACATGGGGAAAGGGCCACAGATCTTCCTTGCCCTAGTACATACTGATGTGTGCGGCCCATTTGATGTGCCGGCTAGAGGCAACTTTTGTCTACTTCATAACCTTTATCCGATGATTTATCTAGGTATGGGTATGTGTATCTTATGAGACATAAGTCTGAAGCTTTTGAAAAGTTCAAAGAATTCAGACATGAAGTAGAAAAGCAAACTAGAAAAACCCATTAAGGTTCTTCGATCAGATCGAGGAGGTGAATACCTTAGTCGAAAATTCCTGGACTATCTTAAGAAAAATGGCATAGTCTCTCAATGGACTCCACCTGGAATACCTCAACTCAATGGAGTTTTAGAATGGAGGAATCGGATCCCTATTAGATATGGTTCGATCCATGATGAGCTTCACAGACCTCTCTGATTTTCTTTAGGGGACATTGTTTGTTAACTGCAATATACTTACTGAATAGGGTTCCTTCTAAAACCGTTCCTACCACACCGTATGAGATATGGCATGGTAAGAAACCAAGTCTGAGTCATCTCAGAATTTGGGATTGTCCGGCTCATGTCAAAAGACAACAAGCGGACAAGTTAGACTTTAGGTCCTTTAGAGCTCGATTTATAGGATATCCTAAAGAGTCATTAGGATATTATTTCTACATTCCAGAAGATCACAATGTGATTGTGAGTCGACATGCCATCTTTCTTGAAAAATAGTTTATTCAAGATAGCGGCATTGGAAAGCAGATCAAGCTCGATGGAGAAAGTCTCACAAGAGCAACGAGCTAAGGACCAAATGGAACCAAATCAGGTTAAGCCAATCCAATCACTACCTCCTCCACCTCGTAGATCGAAAAGAGATTTTCCATCCCCCTGAGAGGTACTTAGGTACTATTTCAGAGAAAGTAGAGAAAATGTTCCTCGTAGGTAATGGGGTTCATGGTGATGATCCCAAAACCTATAATGAGGCGATATCAGATATCGACTCCGAGAAATGGTTAGAGGCAATGAAGTCAGAAATTGACTCGATGCACTCAAACCAAGTCTGGACCTTGGTAGATCCACCAGAAGGTATAGTACCTATTGGGTGTAAATGGATCTACAAGAGAAAGATTGGTGCAGATGGGAAATGTGGAGACATTCAAAGCTAGATTAGTGGCAAAAGGTTATAGTCAGCATGAAGGCATTGACTATCAGGATACCTTTTCGTCAGTAGCTATGCTAAAATCCATCCGCACATTGCTTGCTGTTGCAGCCTATTTCGATTATGAAATATGGCAAATGGACGTGAAAATGGCATTCTTAAATGGATATCTTGAGGAAGATATCTATATGGAACAGCCGCTAGGTTTCACATCCAGTGATGATGATCACAAGGTATGCAAGCTGCAAAGGTCCATATATGGACTTAAGCAAGCATCTCGGAGCTGGAATACTCATTTTAATGATGTGATCAAATTGTTTGGTTTCATCAAGAATGAAGAGAAGCCATGTGTCTTCAAAAAGGTCAGTGGGAGCACTATTGTCTTCCTCGTATTGTACGTGGATGATATCCTCCTTATTAGAAATGATATTCCCATGTTGACCATAGTTAAAATATGGTTATCTAAAGAATTCTCCATGAAAGACCTAGGAGAAGCATCCTTTATTCTAGGAATTAAGGTCTATAGAGATAGACCGAATAGGATGCTAGGACTTTCACAGAAGATGTACATAGAGGAAGTGCTAAAGAGGTTTAGCATGAAAAACTCTAAGAGGGGTTTGGTACCCTTCAGACATGGCATTCATCTTTCCAAGAAGATGTGCCCTAGCACACCTGAGGAAATAGAATGCATGAGCAAGATCCCTTATGCTTCAGCAATAGGGAGCCTCATGTATGCCATGTTATGTACACGACCTGATATAGCCCATGCTGTGAGTGTCACGAGCAGATATCAGTCGAATCCAGGTGAAGAACACTGAACTTCTATGAAATGTATCCTTAAGTACTTGAGAAGAACTAAGGATATGTTGTTGGTCTTTGGTAATGGAGAACTCCATGTCTAGGAATATACAGACTTAGATTTTATGTCCGATGTAGATGATCGAAAGTCGACATCTGAGAGTCTGTTTGTGTGTAATGCTAGAGCTATCGGTTTGAAAAGTTCCAAGTAGACAGTGATAGCAGATTCCACCATGGAAGCAGAATACATCGCTACATTAGAAGCTACAAAGGAGGCATTCTGGTACAAAAAATTTATCACAAAGATCGAAGTGATGCCATCAGATGCCATTCCTCTGTACTGCGACAACAATAGTGCCATAGCCCTTGCTAAGGAGCCAAGGTCTCATCAGAAATTCAAGCACATCAAGCGGTGATACCACCTCATCCGTGATTACCTCGAGAAGGATTACATCGAGGTCAAGAGAGTTGACTCCGTAGACAATATGGTAGATCTGCTTACAAAATCATTGGGCTAGCAGAAGATCGAAGCCCACCTTGAGAAGATGGGACTTAGATCTGTAGCCAATTGGCTTTAGGTCAAGTGGGAGTTTGTTAGATATGTGTGCCCTAGAAGCCAGAATTGGCTGACACTTGTAATCCACTTCTAGGGACAAAATTATAATTGACTATAAATAATAAAATAGATTATTTTCTATCATAAATGTATATTTAGTGTCTGTGATACATCCCTTGAGTTAATGGTAATGATAATTCATATTTTCAAGAGTTGAAAATTTAAGACATGAATTTTCATTATTAACTCATAAAATGCTCCTAACCATAGGATCATCATGAGGATGGTGATTGATCTGGAAGGTTAGTGTATAATTGCTTTTTTAAAGTAGATGAGTCTTGAGTCTATGGTGTAGAGAGACCAGAGCGAGAGTACAGGTACTTGTTAGAGAACGAGGGCACTGAGCGTGACCACCTCGAGTAGTCATAAGGAAGTCTACCTTCTCATCGATGACTGACTTGAAGCTACAGTGGTGTATCTGGTTCTTTAACCTGAGGTGCATCGACAGTTCACCTTGAGGGTGTTATAGTTTGACAACACCATGACTCAATCTCCTAGCCATTCGAAATCTTGAGGTGTATGTTGGCTATAGCATGTTCGTTATAGGAATTGGATTGCACCAAGAGAGAATCTATCTACCTCGATGGATGAGGAGCAACCGTATGATGATCATGAGAATCAAGTCCATAAGCCCATGGCCATGGCAGAGAGTGAAATAATAGAAAGAGTTTCTATTGAGATTTTCACATCAGACTTGAATCGAATGATTAAATCATATGATAGAAATTAGGGTTTGACGAGTTCACCTTAACCCTAATCTGATCGAGGCTCAAGATAGAAGAACTTAATCACACAAGTAGTTGCACCGAGAGGTTCATTTTTAGTTTTGATGGATTTCCATCATATACTGCTAGGTGTCATTGGTGGAATTTGGAAGCAATTAGAATGATTTAGATGATCGATCATTTCAATTATCTGAATCAGAAGAGTTCTGATCCATCGAAAGGTGTTTCGATGATGTCGATGATAGGAATAATGACATATCTCATTACCATATAAAACTAAACCTAACTAGGTCACACAAATAAGAGTTTGGATCTGGATATCATCAATTAGACTAACCCAATTTAATTGATTTGAATTAGATTCAATTAGCTTCAAGGAAATCATGCTAGCACACGATTGAACCTAACGTTCTCCTTTTACTATCATTTAAAGTTATCTTGACTAAGCTAAATATGTTTGTGCTCACTCAGATATCTTTACTTGGTTTGACTGGAGCTTGTCCAAATCAGAAAAGGGTTGTCTTAATTTATGAGATAAATTCGAGACAACACCTGCCATTTTTCATCACCTACTAATTCTTGTCCTTTGACTTTAGTTAAACGTTGACCTTTGACCCTTCAATATCTGCCCATATGTCATACACTTATTGGAGAGTAGATAAGGGCTTGTCCCCTTACTAAAATTTGGAAAGGAGGGGGCACACACCTAGGATGGCATGCACCCATGGATAGGGATGCCTGGAGTCCCATACGGATGGGACTCTAGGTTGCTTCTTGGATTCATCTTAGGTGACCCTTACCTATAGACTTTGACTAGTCTTAGACACCATCTAAGGATAAATTTATGGGACTCTCATCTGATTGGATCAGGTGATGTCATCTCATCAATCAGATTTAGATCTGATTGCACGAAGCAATGTGATTGGTCGGGATGATGTGGCACTGCATGGTTCAGCATGGTCTATAAATAAACCCTATCTGCGCCCAACTTCAAGAGAGTTCCTCTTAGCCCATGCCCCAAGGCTGCCCCTCTCCCTCCTCCATGCTAGCTTCTGATCCTCTCTCACCCCTCCATGCCTAAGGAAAATTGGGCTTCAGTTTGGTGCGATCCAGGCAAGAAAAGGCTGACGAGAAAGGAAGAAGGCAGCACTACTGCAAAGATGACAGTAGATCTTCGAATGGAGTTTCGAAGATCCTCTAAATCAGATCTAGATTTGATTTTTGGAGACATGATAAAGAAGAAGAAGATCTTCAGATCCAGCTTGAGTGGATATCGGTAGAGGCCAGGCGCTTACATGGCTAGATCCAGAATCTCAAGTAATCAGTAAGATCATCAAAGGATAATCGGATTACCCTGCATCAAGGTATAATTAATCTAGATTTAATTTTTTTTATTTTTATTTTATTATATCTATAAAATTAGATCTAAAATATCATAAATTTGATATGGATGCTTGAGAAAAATTTTTGAAATCTCTCTCTTGATCCGATCAGATCTGAACGAACCTGATCCAGGAAATCAGGATTTTTCCTTCATAGTCTTGGCACTACCTAAGGGTGTTGGAGAGGGGCTCTCATCTGATTGAATTAGGTGATGTCATTCCACTAATCAGATTTAGATCTGATTGCATGAAGAGACGTGATTGATCGGGATGATGTGGCACTGCATGGCGCAGTAGGGTCTATATAAACCCTATCTGCGCCTAGCTTTAGAGGACTTCTCCCTTTGCCCATGCCATATTGCTCTCTCCCTCTCTCCTCCACACCTTCCATAGATCCTCTCTCTCCTCTCCATGCCCAAGAGGCTTTGGGCTCAAGTTTGGTGTGATCCAGGCAAGAGAAAGGCGACAAGAAAGGAAGAAGGTAGTACTGCTGCAAGAGACGACATCAAATCTTCAAAAGTTATTTTGAAGCCCTTCAAGATCAGATCCAGATCTGATCTTTGGAGGATAGATCGAGAAGGAGGAGATATCCAGATCTTGTTTGAGTGGATACCGATAGAGGCCAGGTGATTGCGTGGCTGCATCCAGAACCTTAGGCAATTAGCAGGATCATCACAGGATAATTAGATTACCCAAGAACAAGATATAAATTAAATCTAATTTAATTTATTTTAATTTTATTTTTATTAGATCTATCAAATTAGATCTAAAAAGTATCAATTTGATTTATATCCAAGAGAAAAAAATTTTAAAATATTTCTCTTGATGAAATCAGATCTGAACGAACCTGACCCAAGAAATAGATTTTTTCCTTCAACTGGTATCAGAGCTAGGTTCCCATAAATTATTTTGATTAAATTTTAATTTAATTTTGATCTAGTAATTATGTAATTTTAGATTTCACATGAGATATAATTATATTTAAAATCAAAAAAATTAAAATTAAATAATTTAGATCTATTTCAAGTTAAAATTTTCAGGTGTCTTAAGAAAAATTAAAAAAATAAAAAAAAATAAAGAAGACCAGATAAATAATATCATAAATTCACCAATAAAAGTATTAATTTATCAATTAATTTATATTAATTTTTAAGAATTAATAATCAATTTATATATAATTTTTGAAAAATTCATATTTTTATTAATTAAAAAATTAATTAAAAAATAATAAAAATTAATAAAAATTAAAAAATAAAATTTTATTATCAATAGAAAGAGCTCATTTTTCTTGATCACAACGAAATAAATTTCAAGTAAAACGGAGCTAAAATGAAAAAGATATGAATTTTTAAAAATATAAAATAAATAAAAATTAAATAAAAAAGAAAACGGCTCAGCCGGCTCCGCAAGCCGAGCCACCAAGCCAAGCCGAGCCATCAAGCCGACTCAGCCGTTGAAGCCATCAGCCGGTCCACGATCCAGGCGTGGACCGCCAGCTCAGCAAATTCCGGCGAATCAGAGATTGCCACGTGGTGGACCTAGACCCCTTAAGGGTCTACAGAAATTTATCGCGGCTCACAAGGGTAATTCAGTCTTTTCGTCCGACAACAGCGGCGCTGATTGGTTGCGGTGTGCGGTGCGGCCGGTCCACGCGGTCCATGGGAACAGTTATTGCGCGATCGGACGGATGTGGTTGTTTGCGGTCAGGATCGGACGGCTGTGGTTGCTTCCGAATTTTATTCAGATACAAACATCACGCGGATCACCATCGGACGGCAGCGCTCGATCCAGGCGATGATCCGACGGTCCAGAACGCTGCCGGCGGCGATCAAGACTCCCGAAGCGCGATTTGCGGCCAGATTTCCTCGATCAAGCGCGATCCAACGGCCAGAATTTAATCCGACCCGATCTGAGCTTATCTGCATCCGATTTTGATGATTTTTGGACCGTTGGATTCCTGTTGAACGGCTGGATTTTATCAGATTTATCAGAGTCATATCAGAGCTATTTTGATTCAAATTTTATCCGAAATTTCTTTGTATTTTTATGATTACAAAGGCTATTAGTCCCATATTGCCTTTAGAAAAAATATCCAGCCCTCCTAGCTCTATAAAAAGGACCCCAGGCCATCAGAAATCAATATCTCCGATCAAGGTGAAGCTTTGGTACAGGGCGAAGCCAGGCTATGGGTTAAAGGCTGCTTCGAAGCAACGGGTGCCGAGAAGAAGAGCCGAGCTTCTACACCATCTTTCTGCCAATGCCGATCCAAGATCAGAGATCAGGCTATTTTATTTTATTTTTTTTTTTTAAATTTTATGTATTTAAATTCTAAAATTTTAATTAATAAAAATTTTATTTTTGCATTTTAATTTCTTGCTTTTTATTTTTATTGCAATTTAATTTCTGCACTTTAAATTATTGCTTTGCAAGTAGATGCTAAGATCTAACTAGTAGATCTTAGTACCAAGTTTAAATTCCTGCATCTTTTAATTTTTATTTTTAATTTTCCGACTTCACTTTTGATTTCCAAAACTCAAATCTTTTCTTTTTCTTTTCAAAAAAATCAAAGATTTCAAATCTAAAAACACTACCTTCCCTGTGGATTCGACCCGACTCACTACTATCTACGCATTTTTAATGATTTTAAGAAGTCGGATTAAACTGATAAACACGGTGTCTTAACGACAGCATCGCGTCCCTATCAAGTTTTTGGCGCCGTTGCCGGGGAAGGTTTTTGATTTTTGATTTTGATTTCTTTGATTTATTAAAAATAATTTCGGCAAACGCACCAAGTTTTTGGCGCCGTTGCCGGGGAAGGAATATAAATTTTTTCTCTTTGATTTTTCTTTATAAATTAAATTATAAATAAAATTTTTATATTTCTTACTAATTTTTTTTATTTATTTTGTAGAAAAAAAAAAGAAAACGAAGAATCAGAAGTTTTGCCTGGTGAGATCAATCCTAACCCTAGTCCTCTTTTCTTTTTATTTATTTATTTATTTATTTTATTTTTAAATTAATTTAAAAAAATATTCATTTAAACCTAATTAAAAGCCTCATGATAAGATTAGAAACCCTAACTGTTTAGAGCATGCATCATATTAGTTTTATTTTTATTTTTATTTTTATTTTTTTTTGGTGATTGCTGGAGGCAAGGTAAGCCTTTCAGAATTCAATTAGTTGCATGCATCTAGTTTAAATTGCATAAAACCCTTTGATTGAATTTTTTTTTTTTTTCGTGCATATTCATATTAAATCAAATTAAGGGCACAACCCAATTAAACAAGATAAGGTGGGGATTTGATCACCCTTCCTTAGCCCACAAACAACCAACCAGCATCCTGCATTGACCTAAGCCTTTAATTTTAAAATCAATTAGACATCAACCCTAGGAACTCGAGCTCAATAGGACAAGGAATCCTAAGAGTTGAACCGGGTTAGGATAAGTCAATTTGACTGGTGTCTAGGAAAGTGGTTCAGGGACGATTGGGCCCGAAGGAAGGTGGTTTCTAATTGGTTCCGTTCGCTTACCTGGCCAAGCACAATTGGTGTCTAAGGCAAGCAACGGGGGGACTCCCACCGAACCTTACACTTACCTGGCTAGTTGATTGGCTAATCCTACACTTGGAGGGCTTGAAGGTGACCTTGGCAGTTAGGAGCTGTCTAGATCTAGGATAACCCTTAGTCAGGATTGATTGACCAACTTGATTGCTAACCAACATCAAACCTAATTAAACCTTAATTCTTCTCTTTCTTCTTAGTTCTAGGACTCCTTAGGACCTCTTCTTTAGAACTCTTCTTTCTTTCTTCTTTCTTACTCCTCTAAAAATAAAATAAAAATAAAATAAAATAAAAATTAAACTAACTAAAAATTAATAATTAAATTAAATTAAATTAAATTAAAATTAATAAATAAAAATAATTAAAAAAAATTAATTTTTAATATAATAAAATAATAATAATAATAAAAAATAAAAAAAAATATTCTAAAAATTTTTAAACCATACATTAGGGTTACACTAATACATGCATGGTAGGAAATCGCTTTTTCTGATTTAGTTGAACTTAATTGAATGGTTGATTCACATTAAACATAATAATCAAATGGCTAATATGAAATCTAATAGTCCAAAAATTAGATAAAGTTGACCTTCTTGATCAGAAAATAGATCAACTCCTAACCCTAGGTCAACAATCTCCTCACAATTCAATCATCTTCTAATTATCAGGAGAATTATTCAATCTGTGCTAGTCCAACCCATCATGTAAGTGAATATCCTATGACTGCACAGTTTCCATATTTTATCCAAGAACAAGTTCAAGCTACTCAAGGATACTCCAAATTGATTAATGATCCCATTTTCAAATTCATATAATTCAGATTGGAGTAACTTTAATTTTTCTTGGACATCCCAACAGACTCAGGCTCAGACCCAAATTTCACTTGAGCAAAATTATCAAAATTATGCCTATAATAATGGTCAGCCTAGTCAGTTTAACCAGCCATCATATTATAATCAGCCTTCATACCCACCTCCTCAACAGACCAATCTAGCTGATGATAGATTTAACCAACTTCAACAATTAATTCTAACTCAACAGCAATCTATCGCCAGACTAGAAGCTCAAATAGGACAATTAGTTGAGTCTAACATGAGGAGAGAACTAGATCAACTACCGAACCTACCAATTTCAAATAACCCACCTAATGACCACCAACCACCTGGATTAAATTATCAATCTAATGTTTCATCTAAGAATCCCCAATTTGAGAATACCAAAGTAATTCCTGAACTTAAAAGCTATAGGATTCTTATGGACCCATACCAAGACCAGGTGAGAGAGGCTAGTACTGATGCTAGCCAAAATAAAAATTTAGAGGAACTGGTTAGTACTGAGACTAACCACATAGAAGAACCCAAGCCAGGAATTAGTACTGATGCTAGTTCCAGTTTAAATGAGATAGAAATAAGGGAAAAAGAGAATAGATGATTTACCCGAGACTTATAAACCTAATGTCCTATTCCCTTCAACCCTAGAAGCTGGTTCTTCTTATAAAAATCAAAAGGCATGTAATGAAATGTCAATGGAGTTGTTTAAGCAGGATCACATTAATTTACCTCCAGAATTAAAACCGCCTTTAGTCACCATTCCAGCACCCATTGAATCAAACTTAACTCCTAAAACTCCATTCATGAGCATTTTAGAAGAACAAATAGGAGAAATTCTTAATAAACATGGGTCTGAGAATGGAATCATAAATTATATCCCTAAAAATTAACAAAGATTATATCAATAATGGGATTAAAAATCAATCAACTTTCTGAGATTGGCAATCCAAAACCATTGGAATTTGTCAATCCAATATTCGACACAGGATAGTGAGCTACATTGTGTCTGGCTGAAGACGGTAAACTTAGCGCTTGTTGGGAGGCAACCCAATATTTAGTTTTTATCTAATTTATCTTTTTAGTTTATCTTTTTTAGGATAATTTGAATAAGTTGGAGGGAGAGCTCAAATTTTCAAAGGCATGTGCTGGACCAAAAAAAATAAATAAATAAATAAATAAATAAATAAATAAATAAATATATATATATATACTGAGTTAGGTGTATTCTTCCATGTTCTTTATTACATCCTTTATTTTTTCTTCTCCATTGAGGACAATGTCGATTAAGTTGGGGGGAGGGAAAAATAAAAATTTTAAAATTTTAAGTCCTCGAAAAAGTTAGTATTTAGTATTTAGATACTTGATTATGCTTAAGAATCGAATAAAACTAAGCATTTTTAAAAAAAAATTGATACACAGATCAGAGAATCTATGAGATATTGAGGAATCAAGTATTAAGAAAATTCAATAAAGAGTTAAGTCCAGAACATAAAAAATTTTTTCTTGGAGCATTTCTAATTATTTTTACTAGCATCAAAGAAAAGTCTACTTTTTATAGGCTTGTGTAGGGTAACTATACATTTCTTCATATAAAAATTTATTTTAATAAAATAGTTTCCAAGTACTTCTCACTGAGTAACCGGGCCTCTTTGCCTAAGCAAGCATTGAGTTTCGCGTCAAAAGGTGGGAAGGGCAAAGAAGCTCGTTGTAAAGCTAGTCTTAACTCGTAGCCTATTTGATTCGAGCTAGTAAGCCCGAGGGGTATTCTATACCTAGTGCCCTAAAGCCAACTGGTTTGGGAGTCATTGGCCCAAGACTCGCTACATGGATCAAATAGAAAGCTTAAGGAGTTAAGACACTCAATAGTGGTACAACGTTAAAAAAAAAAAAAAAAAAAAAAAAAAAAGAAAACATTGGTTTCCCACCGAGTAACCGGGTCCCGTTGCCTAAGTAAGCAATGATATTCGCATCAAAAAGTGGGCAATGTGAAAATAAAAATTAATAAATGAAGGATGGAAGTAGCAATACACCTGCCTATATGAAAGTTTAGACAAATCAGAGATAAAAGTGGAATAATTTAGAAAAAGTTCTGAAAAATTTAATGTTCTTTACTTAATTTTTCTATTGATAAGTATTAATACCCCAATGATATATCTCATTTAAGCTCTACTGAATATCAATGGCCATTTTGAAAATTGCTTAGGTAAAATTCGAAACTCTAAAGTTAAAAGGTATTTAAAACTAAATTCTTTCTTTACTCGAGGACGAGCAAAGCTTAAGTTGGGGGGTGTGATAAGCATCATAAATTCACCAATAAAAGTATTAATTTATCAATTAATTTATATTAATTTTTAAGAATTAATAATCAATTTATATATAATTTTTGAAAAATTCATATTTTTATTAATTAAAAAATTAATTAAAAAATAATAAAAATTAATAAAAATTAAAAAATAAAATTTTATTATCAATAGAAAGAGCTCATTTTTTTGATCACAACGAAATAAATTTCAAGTAAAACGGAGCTAAAATGAAAAAGATATGAATTTTTAAAAATATAAAATAAATAAAAATTAAATAAAAAAGAAAACGGCTCAGCCGGCTCCGCAAGCCGAGCCACCAAGCCAAGCCGAGCCATCAAGCCGACTCAGCCGTTGAAGCCATCAGCCGGTCCACGATCCAGGCGTGGACCGCCAGCTCAGCAAATTCCGGCGAATCAGAGATTGCCACGTGGTGGACCTAGACCCCTTAAGGGTCTACAGAAATTTATCGCGGCTCACAAGGGTAATTCAGTCTTTTCGTCCGACAACAGCGGCGCTGATTGGTTGCGGTGTGCGGTGCGGCCGGTCCACGCGGTCCATGGGAACAGTTATTGCGCGATCGGACGGATGTGGTTGTTTGCGGTCAGGATCGGACGGCTGTGGTTGCTTCCGAATTTTATTCAGATACAAACATCACGCGGATCACCATCGGACGGCAGCGCTCGATCCAGGCGATGATCCGACGGTCCAGAACGCTGCTGCCGGCGGCGATCAAGACTCCCGAAGCGCGATTTGCGGCCAGATTTCCTCGATCAAGCGCGATCCAACGGCCAGAATTTAATCCGACCCGATCTGAGCTTATCTGCATCCGATTTTGATGATTTTTGGACCGTTGGATTCCTGTTGAACGGCTGGATTTTATCAGATTTAGCAGAGTCATATCAGAGCTATTTTGATTCAAATTTTATCCAAATTTCTTTGTATTTTTATGATTACAAAGGCTATTAGTCCCATATTGCCTTTAGAAAAAATATCCAGCCCTCCTAGCTCTATAAAAAGGACCCCAGGCCATCAGAAATCAATATCTCCGATCAAGGTGAAGCTTTGGTACAGGGCGAAGCCAGGCTATGGGTTAAAGGCTGCTTCGAAGCAACGGGTGCCGAGAAGAAGAGCCGAGCTTCTACACCATCTTTCTGCCAATGCCGATCCAAGATCAGAGATCAGGCTATTTTATTTTATTTTTTTCTTTTTAAATTTTATGTATTTAAATTCTAAAATTTTAATTAATAAAAATTTTATTTTTGCATTTTAATTTCTTGCTTTTTATTTTTATTGTAATTTAATTTCTGCACTTTAAATTATTGCTTTGCAAGTAGATGCTAAGATCTAACTAGTAGATCTTAGTACCAAGTTTAAATTCCTGCATCTTTTAATTTTTATTTTCAATCTTCCGACTTCAGTTTTTATTTCAAAATTCAAATCATTTTCTTTTTCTTCTCAAAAAAATCAAAGATTTCAAATCTAAAAACACTACCTTCCCTGTGGATTCGACCCGACTCACTACTATTTACGTATTTTTAATAATTTTAAGAAGTCGGATTAAACTGATAAACACGGTGTCTTAACGACAGCATCGCGTCCCTATCAATATGATACATGAAATATATGCAAAATATGTTTATAGTTAGATTAGTTTTTATATATGTGATATATGATACGGATCTAACTAGTTTTGTAGTTTTTATATTTCTGGTTAAGGCATTTCCCATGGCCGTCCGATCATAAGAACAAAGTAGGGTTTAAATGTTCTCTCCTCCCATTCGATGGGGTGTTCTTATGATGTGTAGGGGTGTTACGCATTCATCCTTAATTAGAAATCAAAAACTTATTTTCTATAAAATCACTAGATCTCCCTAGATTTCATTTACTATTTTATCTCTAAACTTAATTAAAAATTAAGATTATGAATATATATTAGGCCTAAAATTAAAAATTTTAGATTTAAGATATATTCATAAACTAGATTATAGCTAATTATATGTCTAAGCGTGTTGATCAATCAAGATCACAAAGTTGGTTAGACGAGATCAAGAAGTGCTTAAATTAACCAGCCTAAATGGATTAAGTCTAGATCAAGATCGAAGTCACTGAGTGACGATCAAGCTAGACCTAATTGGCTCAGTAGTTAGAGTCTGGATTGTGGCTAACCGATTGTTCTGCTTAACTAATTTGGTGTCCTAAGAAAAAGTTTGACAGATACTATCGACTGATTTTTAATTGGGATACTCGATGAATGCATCTTGTTGAGTTAATGGCATATCCCTTCCATCGACTCTCACTGTACCTGACTATATTTGTGGCTCGAGTCCTAATTGAGGTGGCCATAATCCGAAGCTAACCCATGCCACTAGGTTACTCATAATGAGCTTATGACTATGTCAAGTCTAGTTTAATGAGACCTAAATCAAATCTTTTCCTAAGAAAAGATTAAGTCTAAGGTTTCCACCGATTGTAGATGTGCGGGCCCTTCCTGGGTTGATTGTTTTCACTGGTTACAGTGGTTTAGTTGCACCAAAAAGAGTGCAACCATGTCTATTAGCATTGATGCTATGGGCTGGAAGATGGATTAGGGCTCAATATTTTGGATACTGGTGAGAGACCAATTAAAGGAATACCAATCTATGTAAATGATGATCTGACTTAACTAAGAAGTGGATCAATATTTAGGACATAGTGAGATTCATGAATTAGAGATCAAGTTTGGGTGCACCATGATTAGAGAATCATTGAACAAGAGTTGTTCACTCATTGGCTAATCCATCATCAATAACTGTTAGGTGAGGTGATCAGTCAGTTGGTGGGACCACACCATCCACTAGAAAATCATTAATCATGAGATTGTTCTTTTTGTTTCTCTATAGAGAAAGTGTAGGGATCCCAGAAAATAATGAGAGCTAATTTGTTTAAAAAACAAAACCCTAAACAAATTGATCAGGTCTTAATTATAATATCTAACTAGAAACTTTGACTCTCTATAGAAAAAATCTGCATCCAATCCACTAGCACATATCCTAGACACCCATAGATTGATCAGACCCAAATATAAGGATTGGCTCTAGAACTTCAAAATCATTTTAGGTTTTGAGAAGTTAATTCATGTATTGGAAGTCAGGACCCTCCCACCTTACCAGCTCGTCCATCCACTAAATAGAGAGCATCTCTTGACAAGTGGATGGATGAAGATAACAAGGTTGGATATTATATGTTGGGCTCAATGTCTGATGAGCTTCAACACCAACATGAAGATATCAAGACTGCCTGCCAAATATTGGCTCACCTATAAGAATGTTGTGAAACAGAGTCGATGCAGCCAAGTATCAAGTCACTAAATGACTATTCAAGGCTAAAATGCATGATGGACAGTCAGTCCAAGATCATTGCTTGATAATGATCAAAGGACCTGGAAAGAGCTTGAGAAGCTTAGAGTGAAGTTGGACTTGGATATGCAGAATGATATAAATTCTGCAATCTTTTGACTGGTGATCCCGTATGGCAGTTCATCATGAACTACCATATGCATAAAACTATCAAAAATTTCCCCTGAGGGCTTTATAGACAGTGCATGGTATACTGTTGGAAACTCAGGAAGAAGATTTTAACATGGCTCGTGCTTTGGCCTATGGAATGGACTTCTTCTCAAGAGAAAGTCTTTTGGAAAGAAGAAGTCTAGTGAAAAAGATAAAAGGATGACAGAGTGGAAAGAAAAAAGGCAAGTGTGAAGAAGAAGGCCTGCTGATCAAAAGAAAAGTAATTCTTATTAACACCAATGAACGGGCCATGAAAGGTGGAACTGCCCGCTACTTACCTGCTCACCAAAGAATAAGAGGTAGGAGGTCTTCTGAGGTATGTCGTTTATGAGGTCTAACCTTAACGATTTTTTTCTAGCATCAGTTGGGTATGCTTACTCTGATTCTAGTGCTCATTGTGCAACTTTCATGCATGAATCTTAAGGATAGCTAGGAAGTTGCGGATGGAAAAATGCTGACATAAAACTATGAGCAAAAATTGAAGCGAGTTGCTCCATAGGGTCAATGGGAACATATCTCTTCGACAGCCATCTGGTTTAAGACTTAGTATTAAAGATCGTGTTATTATGTGCCGCAGCAAGCTAGAAATTTGAATTTCTATTTATTTCCTATGCACTTAGAAGGCTATGGTAATTAGTTTTCTTAAGGAGCATTGTAAATCATCTTTATGAAAGAAATAAAAATTGACAGAGTTGATGTTTCTTATTAACGGTCTTTACAAGTTTACATGTTGATGTATCTATTTTTTAATATCGAGCAAAATGTGATCAATGAAAATGACCTTGGGGATAGGTCAAAAGATAGGTATCTATGGCACTAAGACTTGAGTCATTAGCAGGAAGATAGGGATTAACAAAATTATAAAAATGGCAAATATTAGTCCAATGGAAACTTTCGAGTCATATCAAGTTTAGTGATCTTGTCTTCATGCAAAATGACTAAGCTTTCTTTTGTAGGACATGGTTGGGAACTGAGCGGCCTACGGATCTTCTTGCCTTAGTACATACAGATGTTGTTAGCCCATTGATGTGCCGCTAGAGCAACTTTGTCTACTTCATAAACCATTTATCATAATTTATCTAGGTATGGGTAATGGAATCTTATGAGACAATTTGAAGCTATTTTTTGAAAAGTTCAAAAAATTCAGAAACATGATAAGTAGAAAGCAACGAAAGAAAACCCATTAGGTTATTGAAATCTAGATCTGAGGAGGTGAATACCTTAGTCGAAAATTCTTGGACTATTCTCAAGAAAATAGCATAGTCTCTCAATGGGACTTCCACCTGGAAACCTCAATCAAGGAGTTTTCATAATAGAGAGAATCGATCCCTATTAGATATAGGTTCGAATTCTTTGATGAGCTTCACTAGAACCTCCCTGATTTTTTTGAGAAATAATTGTTTTGTTACTGCAATAATACATGAATGGTTCCTTCTAAATCGTTCTTCACACACCGTATGAGATATGAGCATGGTAAGCAAACGAAGTTTCTGAAGTCATCTCAAATTGGGGTTGTTTCGCTCTGTCAAAAGACAACAATGGGACAAGTTAGACTTTTATGGTCCTTTAAGAGCTGATTTATAGGATATCCTAAAAGAGTCATTAAGGATATATTTGTTATCATTCAGAAGATCAAATGTATTGTGAGTCGACATGCCATCTTCTTCTTAAAAAATAGTTTATTTCAAGTAGCGCATTGGGAAAGAGATCAACTCGAGGAGAAAGTACTCAAAGAGAGTGTAAGACATAACCAAAATAGGTAACTAAATCAATTGAAGCCAATAATCTCTCCTCTCCACCTCGTAGATCGCAAAAAAGATTTTCATCCCAGAGAGGTACTTTGGTTATTTAAGAAGGTAGAGAGAAAATGTTCCTCGTAGGTAATGGGTTCTGGTGATGATCCCAAATCCTATAACGAAGGCGTAATATCTGATTATCGACTCTGAGAAATGTTAGAGACATATGAAGTCAGAAAATTGACTCGATGCACTCAAACCAAGTCAAATCTTGGAAGATCACAGAAGATACGTATACCAATTGTGGATGTAAATGTAATCTATAAGAAAAGATTGTGCAGATGGAAGTGAGAGACATTCAAAGCTAGATTAGTGGGCAAAAGGATATGAGTCAATTAGCATGAAGGATTGACTATCAGGATACACTTTTCTCGGCAGTAAGCTATGCTAAAAATTCATTTCGCAACATTGACTTTGCTATGTAGCTATTTTCATTATGAAAAATATGACCCAAAATTTGGAGGTGAAAATGCTTCTTAAATGCGATATCCGTTGAGGAAGATATCTATATGAAACTAGCCTTCTAGGTTTTCACATTCCAGTGATGATGACAAAGGTATGCCAACTACAAAGTCCATATATGGACTTTAAGCAAGCATCTCAGAGCTAGAATACTCGATTTATGAATTGTGATCAATTATTTGAGTTTTCATCAAAAAATGAGAAGAAGCCAGTATCTTCAAAAAAGGTCAGCTGGGAAGCTACTCATTTGTCTTTCCTCGTATGTACGTGGAATAATCCGTCCTTATTCGAAATGATTATTTCATTTTGACCATAAGTATAAAATATGGTTTATCAAAAAATTCTCCATGAAGATCTAGAGGAGAAGAATCTATATTCTAGGAATTAAGTCTCATAGAGATAGACCAGAATAGGATGTGAGACTTTCAACAGAAAGTACATAGAGAGAAGTGCTAAAAGGGTTTAGCATTGAAAAACTCTAAGAGGAGTTTGGTACCTTCAGACATGTGCATTCATCTTTCCAAGAAGATGTGCCCTAGCAACCTAGGAGATAGAATAGCATGAGCCAAGATCCCTTATGCTTCAGCAATAGAGAGCCCTCATGTATGCCAATGTTATGTACGCGATCCTGATATAGCCCATGCTATGAGTGTCACAGCAGATATCAAATCGAATCCTAGGTGAAGAACATAGACTTCATGAATGTGTATCCTTAAGTACTGAGAAGACTAAGGAATGTGTTGTGAGTCTTTATGTTGGAGAACTCCAAGTCTAGGATTAATACAGAACTTAGATTTATTGTTCCGATGTAGATGATCAAAGTCGACATCCTGGAGAGTCATGTTATTGGTGTATGTAAGTATCGGTTGAAAAGTTCTTCAAGCATAGACAGGATAGCAGATTCCACTACATGGAAGCCAGATACATCGCCTGACATCTAGAACTACGAAGAAAGGGAATTCCTGGTACAAAAAGTCTTATCACAAGATCGAAGTGGATGACCAGTCTTCCTCTATTACTACGACAATAATGAGTGCCATAGCCCTTGCTAAGGAGCGCAGATCTCATCAGAAATCAAGACATTCAAGCGGTGATACCACCTCATCCGTGATTACTCAAAGAAGACCTTACATCGACGGTTTCAAGAGGTCAACTCTAGACAATGTGCCAGGTAACCATTGCTCATAAAGCATCTGAGCTAGCAAAGATCGCAAGCCCACCTTGAGAAGATGGGTACTTAGATCTTAGCCAATTGTGCTTTAGGTCATAGTGGAATTTGTTAGATATGTATGTGCCCTAGAAGCCACGAATTGGCTACACTTGTATACCACTTCTAGACAAAATTTATAATTTGATGATAAATAATAAAAATGAGATTATTTTCTATCATAAATGTATATTTAGTGTCTGGATACATCCTTGTTAATCTTAATATAACATACATTTATTTCAAGAGTTGAGAATTTAAGACAAAGAATTATTCATTATTACTATAAAATGACTTCCGTACCGAGATCATGCGCTCTGAGCATACGCGATGAGGATGTGGTGATTTATCTGGAAAGGTTATGTTAAAATCTGCTTTTTTATAAAGTAGATGAGTCTTGAGTCTTATGGTGTAGAGTAAGAAGCAAGAGTACAGGTACTATTAAGAGAATCGAGGGAACTGAGCGTGACCCACCTCGAGTATCCATACAGGAAGTCTATCCTTCTCTTCGATGACATGCTTCGAAAGGCTCAGTGTGATCTGGTTCTTTAACCTGAGGTCATTCGTAAGTTCAGCCTTGAAAGGTGTTATAAGTTGACTAACCATGATCGATCTTCCTACGCATTTGAGATCTTGAGGTCCGTATGTTGGCTTATAGCATGGTTCTTTAGGCAATTGGATTGACCAAGAGAGAATCTATCTACCTCGATGATTGAGGAGCAGACCTATGATGATCGATAGAAATAAGCGTCCATAGCCCATGCATCGGCGCAGAGTGAATAATAGAAAGAATTTCTAATCATAGTTTTCAACATCGAGACTTGAATCAATTGATACAATCATATGATAGAGAATTAAGGGTTGACGAGTTTACCCTTTAACCTAAGTTGATCGAGAGCTCAAGTAGAAGAACTTAATCAACACTAACTATTACCAGAGGTTCATTTTTTAGTTTGATGGCATTATTGTTTCATCATATAGCTAGCTAGTGCTGGTGGATTTGGAAGCAAATTAGAATTGATTGGTAGATTGCATCATTCTTTCAGATTATCTGAATTAGAAAGAGTCTCTGATCCATCAGAGAAGTGTTCGATGATAGTCGATGATAGGATAATGACATCTCCGCATTCATATAAACTAACCTAACTGGAATTACAACAATAGGTTTGTATCTGGATATCATCAATTGGACTAACCCATCAATTTGATTTAGATAAGATTCAATTAGGTTCAAGGAAATCATGCTAGCACACGATTGAGCCTAATTTCTTCTTCTTTCAAATTATATGAAAAATAATATTTCTACTAAATACACTTTACTTATCTGACTAAGAGCTTGTCCAGTCTGAAAAGGGTTGTCTTAATTTATGAGATAATTTAAGACAACACCTGATCATTTTCATGTCATCGCTATTGAATTTTGGGGACTTTAGTTATACTTGGATCTTTGACACTTAGACATCTGCACCATGTGTCATGCAGCCATAGGAGAGCAGATAGGGCTTGTCTCCTTCGTAGAAGAGAGGAGGGTGCATTTGCTGGAGTCCCAGACAAATGGACATCTCTCTCTTTT
>QRFJ01006465.1:0-41924 GCA_006176705.1 Cocos nucifera | reverse complement strand
GCGAGTCTACCTTTCTCTGTCAATGACTGCGACCGATGCTGCAGGTGTGGTTCTGGTCTCTTTGAACCTGAGATGCATACGGCCAGTCACATTCCATCCTGCTATGAGTTGTGTGTTTGACTACCACCATTACCGCGTCTCTGCCATAGTGAACTCTACCCTGAGCCGTGTACTCGAGTGGCTATGACATGTTATATATTAGTAAATGAATGGGTGCATCAAGATGGAATCTATTTACCTTGGTGGTAGAGGAGTAGCCCTATTGATGATCAGAGAATCAAGTCCAGAAGCCCATGTGCCATGGCAGAGTGAAAATAGAAAGGAGTTTTCTTATTTAGATTTTTCCGACATTGGAATCTCGAATGAATGATTATTCGATATTAGAACAGAGACTAGGGTATTGACGCGAGTTTCACCTTAACCCTAATTGATCGGGGCTCAAGATTAGAAGACTGAATCCACAAGGTAGTCTGCCACCAAGAGGTTCGCATTCAGCTCTGATGGGCTTGCACCATTTATATACTGCTTTAGGAGTGTCACTGGTGGATCTTTGGAGGCAATTAGAATATTCTAGATATCGCAATCATTCTAGCTTTCGACATCAGGATGAGTTTCTGATCCATTCGAAAGGAGGTTTCGGAATGATGTCTATGATAGCAGTATCATCGAACATATCCTCATATACGCAATAAGAACTGAACCTAACTGGTCACAACCAAACAATTAGGGTTTGATCTGGTGATCATGTTCAATTGAACTGATCTAAGTTCCAATGATTGGTTGAATGAATTTGCATTAGGTTCAAGAAAATCGTTGCTAGCACTCGATTGAACCTAACGTTCTTCTTGTTTACTATCATAAATAAGTTAGTCCTGACTGAGCCAAGACGGGTGTGTGCTCAATTCACAGGCTCTTCATATGGTCTGACTGGAGGTTGTGCCAAGTCAGAATAGGAATTTGTCTTAAATTTATAAGACATTACCTGCCAATATTTTGGTCACCTGCCTATTTGTTCTTGTTCTTTTGAACTTTGGTATAAAGTCTACCTTTGACTGGTCAATCGGTTGATCCCATTTCACACCTTGACTTTTGACCACATGTCATGCACCATTGGGAGCTGTGTGGGGCCTGTCCCGCCAGACTACCTGGCAGGAAGCAAGAGGCACAACGCCAAGGGTGGTCGTGAGAGCTTAAGTAGACGGTGCCTAGGGAGTCCTTGGGTTGGACAAGGACTCCCACCTCCCTTTTTGGATTCATCAGGAGTTCTTACTAAAGTATTCCCAGTTTGACTGGTCTTAGCCCCTCTAAGGAGGAATCACAGGGGTTCATTTCCAATTCAATCAGATTTAGATCTGATTTCTAAAGGTTGTTGATATCTGGTTTGAGAGAAGAGGAGTTGGATCACAAGAGGTCTATAAATAAGACCCTGCCGCCCAACCCTAATCAAATAGTGAATGACTATTAGATAACGCGCCCAAGGCTGCCTCTCCATCCTCCTTTCTCCATGCCTATGCTCTTCTTCTCCTTTTGGCTCTTCCACGTCTAAAAGGTTGTTTTGGTACTTAGTTTGGTGTGATTCAGATCAAGGAAAGGCGAATCCAAAAGCAAGAAGGCTGCACTGCTGGGCAAAGGCGACTGCAGATCTTCAAAAGAGTTTTGAAAGATCCTCCAGATTCAGATCCAGATCTGATTTTTGTGAGGTGTGATAGAGAAGAAGAGGGGACTCCAGATCCACCCAAGTGAGATACCGGTAGAGACGCAGGGACGCTTGCGTGGCTTATAGATCCAAACCTTCCCTGCAATCAGGATATCTAACAGGTAATAGGATTACCTCAAATCCAGGTAATTGAAATTTTTGAATTTTAATTTATCTTGTTTATTTATTTTAGTTAAAATAATAAGAATCAGATCTGAAATATATATCAAGACTATTGAGATCAAGAGAGAAAAGTTTTCTGAATAGTAGTATATGTCTTGATCTAATCAGATCTGAACGAACCTGGACCGGAAAATCAGGATTTTCCCTCACATTTTTCTCCCAATTGTTGTGATCCTATCTTCTGCTAATTTGACCTAGTCTCAGGTGCCATAGATATTCTATCATTTAGACTATCCTTAGGTCATTTGGCATTCATGTTTTGCCCGATAGTTAAAAGATAGGTAACATCAATATGTAGCTGATAAAGACCATTAATAAAGAAACCATTTGCAATTTTTATTTCTTTCATAAAGAATGTTACAATGGTCCTTATAAAGAAGGTAATCACAATAACCTTCTAGTTGCTAAGCAATGAATAGAAATCAAAATTCCTGCTAGCTTGCAGCACAAAATAACAGTCTTTCAAATTAACTATTCTATAACCATGATGATACTGAAGAGAGGTATGTTCCACGATCTACTGCGCATTGCAACTCTTCTCTATTACCTGACAATGTAGATCATGTCTCCAATCCCTCAGCCTCCTGCTATCCTTCGTCAAGAACCTTGCATAGAAGTGCACAGATGAGCACTAAAAACCAAGAGTCAAGCACACCAACTGGATGCGGAAAGAAATCGTAAAGGTTAGACTCAATAACGAGCATACCTCCAGAAGGACCTTCCTTTTTGTTCTTAGGGTGGTCAGGTAAGCAGGGCAGTTCCGCTTCCAATGGCTATCGCTGTTGCAATGGAAACATTTTATTTCTTTCGCAGCAGGCTTTCATTCTTCCGGTCTTCTGCTTCTTCTTCATTTGATCCTTCCATCTTTTGCTTTTCAATAGACTTTTTTTTCTTTTCAAGAAGACTTTCTTTTGAAGAAGTTTCGTTCCATAGCAAGAACTGAGCTTTAGAACCTTCTCATAGAAAGCTCAGCGGTAACTAGCAATATTCATTAATTCGAGCAAGGATATCTGAATTGTTATGCATGTGGTAATTCATGATGAATTGCCACATATGCATCAGTCAAGGATTGCAGATAATATCATTCTGCAGGTCCAAGTCCAATTCTATCACACCGAGCCTTCTCAAGCTCTTCCATGTCCTTGATCATTTGTCAGACAGTGATCTTGGACTGACTGCCCATCATGCATCTTAGCCTTAAAAAGTCGTTTCATGACTTGATATTTGGCTGCGCGACTCTGTTCACCAAACATCTCTTGCAGTGGGCCAACATTTGGCGTGCAGTCCCGATATCCTTATGTTGTGCTCGGAGCTCATCAGAACATCGAGCCCCAACATGTAATATCTGGCCTTATTATCTTCGTCTTCCATTTTTTCAGAGACGCTCTCTGTTCAACAAGCAATGGACGGGCCTGGTAAGTTGTAGGGGAGGGTCCTAGGTCCAAAACATGGGTTAACTCCTCAGAACCCAAATATATTTTGTAGTTCCTGAGCCAATCTTTTATAATTAGGATTCGGTCAGTCTATGTGTGTCCAGGATACGTGCCAATGGGGTTTGGACGCAGACATTTTCTTGTAGAAGAGTCAAAGATTCTAGTTAGATATTTAATTTTAACTTGATCAATTATGTTTAGGAATTTTTATTTTTTAAACAAATTAGCTTTCCACTAATTTTGTCGGATCCCTACACTCCCTCTGAGAGATGCGAAAATCTCCATAATTAATGATTTCTAGTGGGTGGTGCGGTCCTCACCAATTGACTCATCACCTCACCTAACAGTTATTGGGATGAGGGTTAGCCAATGAGAGTGAACAACTCTTGTTCCAATGATTCTCTAAATCATGGTGCAACCCAACTGATCTCTAATTCATGAATCTCATCGTATCCGGAAATAATTGATCCACTCCCTTAGTTAAGTTCAGACCCACCATTTGCATAGACTGGGTTTCCTATTGAGTCTCTCACCGTATCCAGAATATTGAGCCCAACTCATCTCAGCCCATAGCATCCAATGCTATAGACATGGTTGCAGGTTCTTCCCGGTGCACTAGACTGAGCCAACTGTATCCAGCCCAAACAATCAACCTCGGGAAGTGCCCGCACATCTAACAATGGTGGAAGACCTCAGACTTAATCTTTTCTTGAGGAGAAATTGATTCAGATCTCATTAAACTAGACTTGGCTAGTCATAACAATTATGACTAACCTAGTGGCATGGGTTAGCTTGGATTATTTGACCAACCTCAGATCAGATACTTGTCAACAGATATGGCCAGGTAAGTGAGATCGGTGGAAGGAATATGCCATTAACTCATACAAGACACGCATTCAGGTCGAGTAGCTTCCAATTAAAAACCAGTCGATCGTATTGCCAAACTTACCTTAGACACACAAATTATTGAGTCAGAACCAAGTTTGCGATTACCTACAAGGATCCAGTAATCTCTAACACTCTGAGCCTAATAAGGTGCTCGCTGATCGTGACTCGATCTTGACCATAGGACTTAATCTATAGATCTGGCAATTTAAGCATTGTTATTCACCAATCTAACCAAACTCTTGATATTGTGTTTGATCACCGCTTAGTACTAATTAAGCTAATCCTAAGCCCGAACCCAGTATTATAGAATATGTCTTAGATCTGAAATTCTCAATTTTAGACCTAAATATATTTCATAAAATTTAATTCTTAATTAAAGTAGGGTTCATAAACAGAAATATGCACAATAAATCCTAGGGTTTCAGGATCTAGGGTTTGCCAGAAAAAGTAAGTTTTGGATTTCGTGAATAAGGAATCAAACAAGCTGCATCCCGCCTACACATTTTATAAGAACACCCCATCGAATGGAAAGAGAGGGCCTTCAAATCCTTCTTCGTTTTATACGGATAGACGCAACAAGAAGGAACGCCTTAATCAGAAACATTCCAAATACTACACAGTATCAGATCTATAATCATCATATATCTCATATACAAGTAAGAATCTAATCATGGCATAATATTTTGCATATCATCTCATGTATCAAATCCATGCATAGTTTATCAAATTATCAATTATTCTCATAATAATCCTAAAAATTAATTTAAATTGATTACTATCAGAAATAAACCCTAATCAAGACAACTATGTAGAATCTTTATCTACAACTAGTCTAGACACTGCATCAATCACATCTCATATGATTTTTAAAAATTAAATAATTTTAATTGCTATTTTTTTAGATGTTATTATAACCATTATATTATATCAAAATACCAAAAATAAATAGATCTAAAATATGGGTTAATCAAATTAAATTGAAAATCATGCTCAAGGACTATTCTATTAGAACATATTCTATTCTAAGAAACTAGTCATGCATATCTTCTAAATCTTAGATCCTATCATTTAATTTTAAAATTTTTTCTGATTTCAAATTTGATCACATCTCATGTGATATCTAAAATTAATTTTTTTTGATTAAAATAAATTTAAAATTAGATCTAAATATTTTTAGAACCATGGCTCTGATACCAGTTGAAGGAAAATCCTGATTTCCCAGTCCAGGTTCGTTCAGATCTGATCAGATCAAGAGATATATTTTAAAAAAATTTTTTTTGATCTATATCAGATCTAGGATGTTTTAGATTTGATTAATAAATAAAATAAATAAAGATAAATTAAATCAAATTTAATTTACCTAATTTGGGTAATCCTATTACCCTATTGATGATCCTGTATGCAGCGAAAGGTTCTGGATCTAGCCACGCAAGCGCCTGGCCTCTATCGATATCCACTCGGACTGGATCTGAAGATCCTCTTCTACTCTATCACATCTCCAAAAATTAGATCTGCATCTGATCTGGAGGATCTTCAAAACTCCTTTTGAAGATCAGCAGTCGTCCTTTGCAGCAGCGCAGCCTTCTTGCTTTTGATCGCCTTTCTCTTGCTTGAATCGCACCAGCAAAAATCCAAAACTCCTTTTGGACGTGGAGAGCAAGGGGAGAAGGTGGTTTGGCATGGAGAAGGAGGGGAGAGGCAGCCTTGGGGCATATGGAAACTCTTAGCTTCAATCTCATATCAATCTGAGTTGGGTACAGGGTCTTATTTATAGACTAGCTGTGATCCAACTCCTCTTCTTTCCAATCAATCACAACCCTTTGTGAAATTAGATCTAAATCTGATTGGTGGAAATAGAGTCCCCTGGATTCCTCCTTAGAGGGTGCCTAAGATCAGTCAAAGTTGGTTCTTAGAAGAACTCTAATTGGAATCCAAAAAGGAGATGGAGTCCTTGTCCAACAAGGACTCCTAGGCGCCTCCAACTTGGGCACATGCCTAGGGTGGCGTGTGCCCTTCTCCTTGCCAGGTTCTGATAGGGGGACAGGCCCCCACCAGCTCTCCAATAGGTGCATGACATGTGGTCAAAAGTCAAGGTGTCAATGGTCAACGTTTGACCAGTCAAAGGTAGACTTTTGACCAAAGTCAAAGAACAAGAAATGGCAGGTGACCAAAAATGGCAGGTAATGTCTTACAAAATAAGACAATCTTTTCTGACTTGGACATCCTCTAGTCAGACCATATGAAGGCCTCTGATTGAGCACAAACTTCTTTGGCTCAGATAGGATAACTTATTTATGATAGCAAAAGAAGAACGTTAGGTTCAATCGAGTGCTAGCATGATTTTCTTGAACCTAATTGAATCTCATTCAGATGAATTGAACTGGATCAGTTCAATTGATGATCACCAGATTCAAACCCTTATTTGTGTGACCCAGTTAGGTTCAATTTTGTATGGTAATGGGATATGTCATGATCTCTATCATCGACATCATCGAAACTCCTTTCGATGGATCAGAACTCTTCTGATTCGAACAGCTAGAATGATTGATCATCTAAATCATTCTAATTGCTCCCAAAATCCACCAATGACACCTAGCAGTATATGGTGGCAACCCATCAGAGCTGAATGCGAACCTCTTGGTGCAGCTACCTGTGTGATTTAGTTCTTCTATCTTGAGCCCCAATCAGATTAGGGTTAAGGTAAACTCGTCAAACCCTAGTTTCTGTCATATGATGTAATCATTCGATTCGAGTCCAATATGAAAATCTAAATAGAAACTCTTTCTATTATTTCACTCTGCCATGGCCATGGGCTTCTGGACTTGATTCTCATGATTATCATAGGGCTGCTCCTCTACCATCGAGGTAGATAGATTCCATCTTGATGCCATCCAGTTCCTACAATGAACATGCTATAGCCAACATACACCTCAGGGTTCCATATATCTAGTAGACCGAGTAATGGTGTAGTCAAACTATAACACCCTCAAGGTGAACTGCCGATGCACCTCAGGTCAAAGAACCAAACACACTACTGTAGCATCGAGTCAGTCATTGACGAGAAGGTAGACTCCCTAATGACTACTCGAGGTGGTCACGCTCAGTGCCCTCGTTCTCTAACGAGTACCTATACTCTCGCTCCAATGTCTCCACACTGTAGACTCAAGACTCATCTACTAAATTTTCAACTCTTGAAAATATGAATTATCATTGCCATTACCTCAAAGGATGTATCACAGACACTAAACACACATATGTGATAGAAAATAACCCATTTATTGATTTTAGTCAAAATTACAATTTTGCCTCTAGAAGTGTATTACAAGTGTCAGCCAATTCTGGCTTCTAGGGCACATATATCTAACAATCTCCCACTTGTCCTAAAGCCAATTGGCTATAAGTCTAAGTCCCATCTTCTCAAAGTGGGCTTCGAACTTCTGCTGGCCCAACGATTTTGTAAGTGGGTTTGCCACATTATCTGTGGAGTCGACTCTTTTGACCTCGACGTAACCCTTCTCGAGGTAATCACGGATGAGGTGGTATCACCATTTGCTTGGAACTCTTCCAGCCGACAGCACCACCATTGCACACAAACAGACTCCTAGATGTCGACTTTCGATCATCTATATCAGACATAAAATCTGAGTCTGTGTATCCCTGGACTTGGAGTTCTCCATTACCAAAGACCAATATTGTATCCTTAGTTCTTCTCAAGTACTTAAGGATATATTTCATAGAAGTTCAGTGCTTCTTCACTGGGATTTGACTGATATCTGCTTGTGACACTCACAGCATGGGCTATATCAGGTCGTGTACATAGCATGGCATACATGAGGCTCCCTATTGCAGAAGCATAAGGGATCTTGCTCATGCGTTCTATTTCCTCAGGTGTGCTAGGGCACATCTTCTTGGAAAGATGAATACCATGTCTGAAGGGTATTAATCCCCTCTTAGAGTTTTCCATACTAAACATCTTTAGTACTTCCTCTATGTACATCTTCTGTGAAAATCCTAGCATCCTATTCGGTCTATCCCTATAGACCTTAATTCCTAGAATAAAGGATGCTTCACCTAGGTCTTTCATGGAGAATTCCTTGGATGACCATATTTTGACTGTCGTTAACATGGGAATATCATTCCCAATAAGGAGGATGTCATCCACATACAATACGAGGAAGACAACAGCGCTCCCACTGACCTTTTTGAAAACACATGGTTCCTCTTCATTTTTGATGAAACCAAACTTTTTGATCTCAAAAGAGGACAATCTCTCCTCAGGTGTCTAGGTTGATGATATTTATAACATTTCAATATCATCTTTCTCTGATCCCAAGACTTTGACCTATCCTTGGATTTTTCTCTTACCTTCTTTCTTAATCTTTCTTGTCTTTCGTTCACAGTCAAGATCTTAGACTTAGAGTCTCTCTTGCAGATATTTTTCCTTTGCTCATTTGATCTGAGCACACCAACAACCTCTTCATAGTTTAGGTTCTTCTTCCCATAAAATAAAGTTGTTATGAGACCATCATACGAACCTGGGAGAGAACATAATAGCAGCAACATTCGATCCTCCTCGTCGATCTTCACATCCAAACTCACCACCTCAGAATACATCTAATTGAACCTTTGGATATATGCAACAAGATCTTCACCTTCGGACATCCTCAGACTATACAACTATTTCTTCAACCATAGCTTATTGGTCATGTTCTTCCCCATATATCTATTTTTCAGTCTCTCCCAAAGCCCCTTTGTCATAGTCTCTATGCAAACCTCGAGCAAAACCTGATCGGCCAAGCACATTCGGATTATGCTAAAAGTAATTTTCTCCAACTCTTTCCAATCCTCAGCACTGAGTTTTTCTAGCTTTTCTTTTGTCAAGACCTTATAGATCCTCTGCTTAACCAATTCTCAGCACTGATCTTTTTCGGCCTTTCTTTTGTCAAGACCTTATAGATCCTCTGTTAAACCAACAAGTTCTTTACTTTTTGCTGCCATAGGATAAAGTTCTCTTTGCTATCAAACTTCTCAAAATTCATCTTGAATCCACTTGATTCCATGACTTCAAACAAGTTAAGAATAAATCTCTAACAATCTTCACGATCACACACACTAGCTAAACTATCCTTCAAAGAAGATTTAACTAGTTTTAGATCCTCTTTCCAAACTTCTGTATCACCGTTCCTCCATGTAAATAATCTCCACCTTAATCTAGAGATAACCATGAAGCAAACTAAAAGGTTTAGGATAAAACCTGATGCTATAGATCCTGGATGTAGTAAATCTTAGGTGTCTTCCTTCCTTCCATGCAACACCACTCTAATACTAATTGTTGGGAATATGCACTCTTCCCACATGGATCGATGTGGCCGCTGGTGATCAGCCAAGCAACAAGAAAGAACCTCTTAGAGATTATTATGAAAGCATGATCAAATAATTCAATAAATAGAGAAGAAGTGAAAATGAGATTTTTGGGAGAAAAGAGCTTTTATTAAGTATATCTCAGCATCTACAATCTTGACCTATTTTTTGTATATATACTTTACAAAGGATCAAGTCCAAGCTCATAGAAAAACTCTCCAAATCCAAAAAATTCATGTACATAAAAAAAATAACCCATAAAAATTGAGTCGGCCTAATTTTAGACTGAGCCGGCTAACCTGCGATTGGGTCGGCTCAGTCTGACTAAGCCGACCCAGTTGCGTACCATGCCTGCAGTCTCAAAATCACTGCTCTCTATCTAAATTTTTCTCCAAGATCTAGTCGATCCAGTCCTGGACTGAGCCAGTCCAGTTTCTGAACTTTGCTAAGAGAGTTGATTTCTCTTTTGGAACGCTCCCATTTTTCCATGTCCTATCTCCTTATGTTTTCAAGACTTGGGAGTGCCACTTCTGAGCTCATAAGACCTTTAGGTAGCCAAGCTCCACCTTCTTTCTACTTCAGACCTCTTCTGGAATGGGTCCATTCAACTTATGATGTGGGGACCTATTCACAAGAAAATAAGAAAAAGTTAAGGCATCACCCCAAAATGATTTTGTAAGTGATGTCTGCAGCCTCAAACTCCATGCTCCGATTCATTCTCTCCGTGACACCATTCTACTAGAGAGTCATCTTCACCGTGTAACGACGTTTGATGTTATTTTTCTCACAGTACCTCCTGAACTCTAGGCTAGTATACTCCCCTCCATTGTTCGACCTCAGGCACTTCACCTATCTTCCTGACTCCTCTACTTTAGCTCTCCAAGCTCTAAACTAGGAAAATAGCTCTGATTTTTTTCTAATTAGATAAACCCACACCTTTCTTAAGAAATCATCAATGAAAGTGATAAAGTACCTTACCTCACCTCTAGCTGATATAGGAGCTGGTCTCCACACATCCGAGTGCACTAAATCCAGCACTCCTTCATTATGCTTGGTACTTTTGGCAAACTTTACTCTATGCTATTTGCCAAAGATACATGGCTCATACAAATCTATGCCCTCCTTCCTCAGGGTAGGGATTATACCTCTTCTGCTAAGTTCAGTGAGCCCATGGTCACTCATATGACCCTTTCGATAGTGCCACAGTTGATATAAAATCTGCTCCTCTTGTGTCATTGCTAGCACCTCTACACTATCATTCACCACTGAGTCTTTCATTTTGTAAAGATTATTATTTAGTCTTCTACCTCTCATCACCACCAAAGCTCTCTTAAAAATTTTCAGACATTCACTCCCAACCTGGCTACTAAAAGCATATCCCTGCTCCTCCAAGTAGCTTACAAAATTTAAATTCTTTTTTAACTTCGGTATATGTCTAATATTTGATAATGTATGAATAATTCCATCATACATTCTCATCCTGATAGAACCAACTCTAGCTACTTTGCATGGGTGATCATCTCCAAGATTGACATGTTCACCATCGATCTTTTGGTAGATAGCAAACCACTTTCGATGAGAAGTATAGTGGTGTGAGCATGTTGAATTCAATATCTACATAGTATCACACTCAGTGGATCCATTTGATATAACTAATAGATCTTCTCCACTACTCATGGAAGCGTATCATCTTTCTTACTGGCCTTTCCTTTTTTTGATCTCAAAAGGGACAATCTCTCCTCAGGTGTCTAGACTGATGACATTTATAACATTTCAATGTCTTCCTTTGATGCTAAGATTTTGACCTATCCTTGGAATTTTTTCTTGCCTTCTCCTTTGATCTTTTCTGTCTTTCATTCATAGCCAAGATCTCAGACTTAAAGTCTTCCTTGTAGATCTTCTTCCTTTGCCAATTTGATCTGAGCATACCAACAATCTCTTCATAGTTTAAGGTCTTCTTTTCATAAACTAAAGTTGTTATGAGACCATCATACGAATCTGGGAGAGAATATAATAGCAGCAACATCCGATCCTCTTCATCGATCTTCACATCCAAACTCATCACCTATGAATACACCTGATTGAACCTTTGGATATGTGCAACAAGATCTCTGCCTTCGGGCATCCTCAGACTATATAGTTATTTCTTCAATCATAGCTTGTTCATCATGTTCTTCCCCATGTATGTGTTCTCCTATCTCGTCTAGAGCTCCTTTGTCGTAGTCTCTATGCAAACCTTGGGCAAAACCTGATCGACCAAGCACATCTAGATTGTGCTGAAAGTAATTTCCTCCAACTCTTCCCAATCCTTAGTACTGATCTTTTTCGGCCTTTCTCTTGTCAAGACCTTATAGATCCTCTACTCAACCAACAAGTCCTTTACCCTTTGCTACAATAGGGTAAAGTTTCCCTTGCTATCGAACTTCTCAAAATCCACCTTGAATCCACTCGATCCCATGACTTCAAACAAGTCAAGAATAGATTCCTAACATCCTTCTTCGATCACACACCAGTAACACTACCATTCAAAGAAGATCTAAACATCCTAGATCCTCCTTTCAACTGTCTGTATCACCATCCCTCTATGTAACCAATCTCCATCTTAATCTAGACACAAACAATGAAGAAATAAGAAGATTTTGGATAAAACCTGATGCAATAGATCTTGGATGTAGTAATCCTAGGTGTCTTCCTTTCTTCTATGCAACACCACTCTAATACCAAATGTTGGGATAAACGATTCTCTCTTGGATTGGCGTGGCCAATGGTGATTAGCCAAGCAACAAGAAATAATCTCCTAGGATCAACATGGAAGCAAAATAATGGATTCAAGAGAAAAGAGAGAAAGAGAGCATAAGAGTTTTTTGAGAGAAAAGAGCTTTATTCAATGAATTTAGTATCATATACAACCTTGACATATTTTTAGTATTTATACTTTATAAAAGGGTCAAGCCCAAAGCTCATAGAAAAACTCTCCAAAACTCAAACAACCCACGTACATAAAATAAACTCACAAAAATTGAGTCGGTCTAGTTTCAGATTGAGCCGGCTAACCTACGACTAGGTCGGCTCAGTCTCAGACTCAGCCGACCCAGTTGTGTACCATGCCAATGGTCCAAAAATGCTGCTTTCTATCTAAATTTTTCTCTGAGACATAGCCGACCCAATCCTGGATTGAGCCAGCCCAGTTTTCAACTTAGCCGACTCAGTCTTAGGGTGAGCCAGCTCAATTTTTGAACTTTGCTACTCAGGCTGATTTCTCTTCTAGCTTGCTCCCATCTTTCTATGACCTATCTTTTCATATTCCTAAGACTTGGGAGCACCACTTTTGAGCTCACAATAATGATAGAGCTAGTGCTTGTTGGGTTACGCTTGGTCGGATGAGTTCGCATCCTTTCCGACCCTGGTAGTTGCTCCCTTATCTCCATCAGCACCTTGGTCTTTGAGGCGTTCAAGGAAGTGTAGTTATTGAATCTTCTGAGAGGAGAGTTCCACCGGATCCTTCGATCTAGACTTTCTTATCGATATGCTCGAGGAGGAGTTCAGGCTCATCTGTGCTCGAAAGGAGTTTGAGAGCATGGTCGAGCTCCACTTGTCTGGCTTTTAGGTGCGGGCTTTCTGGATTCACCTGCCTACCGCTCTCTTGTAGCCTCGTCATTCTTTAATTTGAAGACCTCCTCTGCCCGGACATAACCTTCAGCTTGAGCCAACATGTCAGTAAAATCCCTAGAATACTTTCTTTCCAAGGAGGAAAGAAGATCATTTTTTTAAAAATCGCCTTTCAGTGCAGCTATGGCTATAGATTGATCTAAGTTTCTAACCTCTAGCATAGTAGTGTTGAAGTAACTAACGTAAGCTTGGATGGACTCTCTTATGAAATGAGCTATAAATTGATGGCTCATTTAGTCAAAAGAGAAGATCGTACCTAACTTAAGGCTTGAGTATTAATTTCTTGCTGCTTTCTTTAGGATAGATGGAAAAGCTCGGCATAGAATGACATCCGGTGCACCATGGAATAGCATCATTATTCGGAAGGCCTCAAGGTGGCCAACCAAAATAGAGGTCCCATTGTAACTCTTGAACTGGAGGAGCTTGAAGTTTGGTGGGATGGGTTCCTGCATGATCTTAGCAGAAAAAGGGGGAACAATGCAGATGTCATCATGGTGGACCGAGGTGGCATGGCGGAGCTCCTCAATTTGCCACTCATATCTTGGAGTTTCTAATTGAGAGCATCATCTTGACCATGGATCTTAGAGGACCGTCGACTATAGATGCAAAAGGTCTCTTTCGAAGAAGAATCATGATCAGAGTAGGGGCTCCCTGCTCTTTGCTTTCCCTTCTTGGGGGTAATGGTTGGGTTGTCATCGGGGGCTGCTGCATGGCTTGCACCATTTTAGTGAGGCCTCAAAGTTGCTGCATCAGCAGGTTGAATTGCTCCAAATCTACCATAGCTACCATTGGAGGAGGGAGAGGAGCCGATAGTGGTGTTGAAGCATGCAGGTCTGGCTCAGATCCGGTTGTGGAAGTGGTGGATCGTTAGATAGTTATCTTCTTCGGAGGCATTTTTGGAGTAAAAAGAGACTAAATGAAAGTGGATTCAAGAGATTAGAAGAAAAAAAGTGCAGATAGGATCGATTAGACACTTCTTTTAGAATAAAGGCTCGAAGATCCCTCCTTCTAGTGCCAATCCTATTAGTGCAGAAATCTATGAGCTCATCAGAGGTAGTTGTGTTAGGAAGATGAGGCTGCTGTCGGAACCTACAAAATAAAGTCCAAATCGAAGGTGGGTGGCTCTGGTAGGATCATCTGATGCTCAAGCTAGTTTCCCACCAACTAGAGTGGAGTGCTCAGAAAATAGAGAAGCAGAGTGATAGAAAGGAGAAGAGAGCTTAGAGAAAAATGTATCTAGAAGGTCCCTTTTATAGATGAAGCATGTAACAAACTGATGGTGATAGCTATAACCATTTGGTAGTAGGCCGTTTAAGCTACATGGAGTTTGTTATGGAGATGAGTTGTTGTTTATTGCGACTTGTAGGTGGTGGAAATTTCTCTATTAGAGTTTGGACATAGATCGGAGATTTTGGTGTATGTAGTGGACTTATGATCGGATGAGGTTCGTTGGAAGCAATGTCTGATGATTTTAAGAAGTTCGAAAGCCTCCTGGGCTGCGCGCAAGTAGATGCCTCCTGAATTGAGATCTGAAGTTCTGCGCTCCATCCTTCGTGGAGTGGCTGTTATGTATCAGTAATTTGATGAGATTCCTTTGGATGGCTCTTGCCGACAGACATGGCAGGGATTAAGTAGGTCCACAATTGGAAGGTGTGCTATTGAAAGAAGCATGATTGGAGAAGTTGATCCAAGAGGAATTCGACTGGAAGGATTGCTATTGGAGGAGTTCACCCAGAATTAGTAAGATTGGAGGAGTTCATCCAGAAGGAGCGCTGTTGGAGGAATTCATCTGGAAGGAGCATGATCGAAGGAGTTCGTCCGAAAGGGGCATGACTGGAGAAGTTTGTCCGAAAGGAGCATGACCGGAGTAGTTTATTCGGAAGAAGCATGACTGGAGGAGTTCATCCAAAAGGAGTGCTGCTTCTGGGCCCTAAACTTGTTATTCATTTTTAGTCAGAAGGCAAGGTTAGCATAACAATAGTTCTACTTCACTATTCAAAATCATGTTGCCGAACTTCTATGTGCTGTTGAGAGGTTTTGTGGTATGATCTTGTTGCTAAGGGTATCGATGAATTCCAATGGAAGGAAGGTCAGCAGCTAAGGACTTTAGCCAAGACTTCGATAGGGATTATTTTTCTCCCAATAGAGAATGTGACCGACCCATTTACTAAAGCCCTTGGAGTCAAAGAGTTTGACAATTGTAAATGGAAGATGGTATACAATACTATTCTGAATGGCTTTAGTCTGAGTGGAAGTTATTAGAAATTATATCCTAAAGTCAATCATCTAGGTTGTAGATAGTGGTACTCATTATAAATTATACTTGAATTATTAATGAATAAAATTATTATTCTAACTTTTCATCACTTTTATGCATCTTTCTATGAATTCTTGTGTGATGAAGTTCTTAGGACTATTTAGATTTGACAAAGAAGGATTTGTTGTTTAGTCCTTAAACTTGTTCATGACCAAATGACAACGTTTATTGAGTGTAGGCCGTTGTGTGCCATATATGTTGGTTGTCCTCTTAACCAAGGAGTATGAAAATACTATTATGACATATAGATGAAGTGTAGGAATATATTTCACTAAACATGACCTAGCTGTGGAGTTCTTTACTATCAAGAATTGCTCACGAAGGATATGGGTATAAGTGTCCCTTAGACCTGAGATCACCATAGTGACTTGCAAGCAACTTAGTGCACTTTGGTATCGGACTACCTAAATTTCTAATTCAATGATGAAAGGCTTGTAGGTGTAGTCAGTACTTATTTAGTTAGTGTGTGAATCAAGATGGGATAGACCCCTCTAAGTATTAAAGCAAATGCATTACTGTATTTTAATTTAGCAAAATCTTGACCGAAATAGTCCATTTGATGGATATTGAAATTTGAAATACAATCTAAATTAATTTTAGGCTTGATAGTTAAATCCTAAGTCATCCTTTGAGTATTGAGGTTAAGAGGATGAATTATATAGTAACCATATGCCATAAGTTCATCGATGTTGCGTTGTGACTATTCAACCTATCTGGACGTTGGGTACTATTGCTAGATGGTCACATCGATTAGTACAAAAATTAATTTCTGTGCTACTGGCTTAGGGTTTGAACCTATGGGTTCATACATAATAGAAGTTTCTACCTGATCTGATGGTTGATCAAGAGTTTCAATGGTCTGGGACTCTACGGTCAAGAGTCCCACTGGTCTGGGACTCTATGACCAGAAATTCTACTGAACTAGGACTCTGCCTTTTTGAGATTCACTAGACTAGAACTCTAATATTATTGAAGGATTAATTAGTAATTAGATTGTTGATTAGCTTAATTTGATTGAGCGATGAGGATTCGATCAAAACTGATTGAATTTGATTTGATTGGGTTTGACCTGATCAAATCATGAGATGACCAAATCGCTATGAAAGAATTGCCCCTAATTTGATCAGGACCTAAACTCAATTAATTTTTAATTTGATTAGAGTTTAATTAAGTTGGATTGAGCATAATTTGATTAGGTTTGTCCTAGTCTAATTTGGTTAGGATAAATTGGTTTAGATGAAACCAATTTGGATAAGTCAAGTTAGATTTGAATTTGATGTCTCCCTTGCACCTAGCACCTTGAATTGGCCCATGCCCTCTATCTCATGCTATTTTAGAATATGCATTAGTTTTCCCATGTAGAAAGCTTTGAGTGCACCCCTCTCTTTCTCTCTTTGACTTGGTCCAACAGTTGGATTAGGTTAAAGTGGATCTTGAATTTAGAATTCAAAGTAATTTGGTTGGCTCTCTAACTCCCTGCCTTATCCATTCCCCATGCCTCTTATGGTTTTGTTGCTAAATTTATTATGGTTTTTGCATGTGGATGTGTAGAAGGAGAGTCCTTCTAGGTGTCACATATTTTGAATGAGATGTTGGAAGTAGATAAGAGGCCATTTGAATTTAAATTCAAGTGAAAAGTTGAAACAACTTCAACTTCCCATCCCTATCCACTAAAAGTGTAAGGGTGGTGCTCACAAGTCTTGAAAGACCATGAAGGAGTTAAGGTGGTGGCTCCTAAAGGCTAGGATCGGTTGGAGATGTATCAGCCAGGATATAAGTAATGAAAAAATCTAGTTTTTCGGATCAGATTCGTTCAGATCTAGATTAGATCAAAGGAGATATTTTAAAAATTTCTCTTTTGAATCTAAATCAGATCTGAGACATTTCATATATGATTTTATAGATCTAATAAAAATAAAATAAATTAAAATAAAGTTAATTTTGTATCTTATTGTTAGGTAATCAGATTATCCTGTGATGATCCTGCTGATTGGCTGAGATTCTGGATCTAGCCACGCAAGTGCCTGAACTTTATCGGTATCCACTCGGGCTGGATCTGAAGATCCTCTTTCTTTATCACTTCTCTAAATATTAGGTCTAGATCTGATTTGGAGGATCTTTAAAACTCCTTTTGAAGATCGGATATCATCTCTTGTAGCAGTATTGCTTTCTACCTTTCTCGTCACCTTTCTCTTGCCTGGATCGCACCAAACTGGAGCCCAAATCCTCTTGGGTGTGGAAAAGAGAGAGGGGACCTGAAGATAGTGTGGAGGAGAGAGAGGGCTAGCCTTGTGGCATGGGCATAGATCTAAGCTCTCTAAAACTAGGCACAGAAAGGATTTATATAGACCCTGCTGCGCCATGCAGTGCCACATCATCCCGGCCAATCACGTCGCTTCGTGCAATCAAATCTAAATCTGATTAGTGGGATGACATCACCTGATCTAATTAGATAAGCGCCCCTCTAAATCATCCTTAGATGGTGCCTAAGACTGGTTAAAGTTTAATCTTTGGCGCCACCTAGGTAGAAATCTCGAAGTAACTGGAGTCCCATCTTTATGGGACTATAGGCACCTCTATCCACGGGCGCATGCCTCCCTAGGCATGCACCCCTAGTTCACCTATTTTTTAGTAGGTTGACTGGTCCAAAATCAATCTCCTATGAGTGCATGATACATGGGCAGATGTCTAAGTATCAAAGGTTAACATTTAACTAAAGTTAAAAGATAAGAATTAGCAGGTGATGAAAAATGGTAGGTGTTATCTTAAATTTATCTCATAAATTAAGACAACCCTTTTCTGACTTGGACAAGTTTCAGTCAGATCAAGTAAAGATACCTGAGTGAGCATAAACACATTTGGGTCATTCAAGATAACTTAAAATGATAATTGAAGGAGAACATTAGGCTTAATCGCGTGCTAGCATGATTTCCTTGAACATAATTGAATCGTATTCAAATCAATTGAACTGGGTTAGTCTAATTGATAATATTGATATCCAAACCCTTGTTTGTATGACCCAATTAGGTTCAGTTTCGTATGGTAATGAGACATGTCACGATCTCTATCATCGACATCACCGAAACACCTTTCGATGAATCAAAACTTTTTTGATTCAGACAACTAGAATGATCGATCATCCAAATCATTCTAATTGCTCCAAAAATCCACCAGTGACACCTAGCAGTATATGGTGGCAACCATCAAAATTGAAAATGAACCTCTCAGTGCAGTTACATGTGTGATTAAGTTCTTCTATCTTGAGCCTTGATTAGATTAAGGTTAAGGTGATCTTGTCAAATCCTAATTTCTGTCATATGATTTAATCAATTGATTCAAGTCCGATGTGAAAACCTTAATAAAAACTCTTTCTATTATTTCACTCTACCATGGCCATGGACTTACGGACTTGATTCTTATGATCATTGTAGGACTACTCCTCATCTACAAAGGTTGATAGATTTTCTCTTGCTGTGATCCAATTTCTACAATGAACATGCTATAGCCAACATACACCTCAGGATTTTGAATGGCTAGGAGATCGAGTCATGGTGTAGTCAAACTATAACACCCTCAAGATGAACTGCCAATGCACCTCAGGTTAAAGAACCAGACACACCACTGCAGCTTCGAGCCGATCATCGATGAGAAGGTAGACTTTCTTATGACTGCTCAAGGTGGTCACACTCAGTGCCCTTGTTCTTTAATGAGTACCTGTACTCTCGCTCTGATTTCTCTACACTATAGACTCAAGACTCATCTCTGATTTCTCTACACTATAGACTCAAGACTCATCTACCAAAAAGAAGCGATTGTACACCAACCTTTTAGATCAATCACCATCCTCATGATGATCCTACAGTCGGGAGCATTTTATAAGTTAATAATGAAAATTCATGTCTTGAATTTTCAACTCTTGAAAATAAAAATTATCATTACCATTAACTCAAGGGATGTATCACAGACACTAAATACACATTATGATAGAAAATAATCCATTTTATTATTTATAGTTAAAATTATAATTTTTTTTTAGAAGTGTATAACAAGTGTCAGTCAATTTTGGCTTCTAGGGCACACATATTTAACAAACTCCCACTTGACCTAAAGTCAATTGGCTATAAATCTAAGTTTCAACTTCTTAAGGTGGGCTTCGATCTTCTACTGGTCCAATGGCTTTGTAAGTGGGTCTGCCACATTATTTGCAGAGTCAACTTTCTTGACCTCGACATAATCCTTCTCGAGGTAATCACGGATGAGATGGTATCGCTGCTCGATGTGCTTGAATTTTTGGTGAGACCTCGGCTCCTTAGCTAGGGCTATGGCGCCATTATTGTTGCAGTATAGAAAAATGGCATCTGATGGCATCACTCTAATCTCTGCAGCAAACTTCTTATACTAGAATGCCTCCTTCATAGCTTCTAATGCAGCAATGTGTTCTGCTTTCATGGTGGAATCTGCTATTACTGTTTGCTTGAAACTGTTTCAACTGACAGCACCACCATTACACACAAATAGGCTCCCAAATATCGACTTTCGATCATCTACATCGGACATAAAATCTGAGTCTGTATACTCCTAGACTTGGAGTTCTCCATTACCAAAAATCAACAACATATCACTAGATCTTCTCAAGTACTTAAGGATATATTTCACAGAAGTCCAGTGTTCTTTACCTAGATTCAACTGATATCTGCTCATGACACTCATAGCATAGGCTATATTAGGTCGTGTACATAACATGGCATACATAAGGCTCCCTATTGTTGAAGCATAAGGGATCTTGCTCATGTGTTCTATTTCCTCAGGTGAGCTTGGGCACATCTTCTTGAAAAGATGAATAACATGTCTAAAGGGTACCAAACCCCTCTTAGAGTTTTCCATGCTAAACCTCTTTAGCACTTCCTCATGTATATCTTCTATGAAAGTCCTAGCATCCTATTTGGTCTATCTCTATAGACCTTAATTTCTAGAATAAAGGATGCTTCTCCTAGGTTTTTCATGGAGAATTCTTTGGATAACCATATTTTAACTATGGTCAACATGGAAATATCATTTTCAATAAGAAAGATATCATCCACGTACAATACGAAGAAGACAACAACGCTCCTACTGATCTTTTTGAAGACACATAGTTCCTCCTTATTCTTGATGAAATCAAATAATTTGATCACATCATTAAAATGAGTATTCCAGCTCTGAGATGCTTGCTTAAGTCCATATATGGACCTTTGCAGCTTGCATACCTTATGATCAGTATTACTGATGTGAAATCTAGTGGCTGATCCATATAGATATCTTCCTCAACGTATCCATTTAAGAATGCCATTTTTATGTCCATTTGCCATATTTCATAATCAAAATAGACTGTAATAGCAGGCAATATGCGGATGGATTTTAGCATAGCTACTAGTGAAAAGGTATCCTGATAGTCAATGCCTTCACATTGACTATATCCTTTTGCCACTAATCTAGCTTTGAATGTCTCCATATTTCCATCTGCACCAATCTTTTTCTTGTAGATTCATTTACACCAAATAGGTACTATACCTTCTGATGGATCAACCAAGGTCCAGACTTGGTTTGAGTGCATCAAGTCAATTTCTGACTATATTGCCTCTAACCATTTCTCAGAGCTGATATCCGATATCACCTCGTTATAGATTTTGGGATCATCACCATGAACCCCATTACCTACGAGGAATATTTTCTCTATTTTCTCTAAAATAGTACCTAAGTACCTCTTAGGAGGATGGAAAACTCTTTTCGATCTATGAGGTGGAGGAGGTAGTGATTGTATTGGCTCAACCTGATTTGGTTCTATTTGGTCCTTAGATTGTTGCTCTTGTGAGACTTTCTCATCGAGCTTGATCTATTTTTCAATGCCGCTATTTTGAATAAATTATTTTTTCAAGAAAGATGGCATGTTGACTCACAATCACATTGTGATCTTCTGAAATGTAGAAATAATATCCTAATGACTCTTTAGGATTTCCTATAAATCGAGCTCTAAAGAACCTAAAGTCTAACTTGTCTGCTTGTTGTCTTTTGACATGAGCTGGACAACCCCAAATTTTGAGATGACTCAGACTTGATTTCTTACCATACCATATCTCATACGGTGTGGTAGGAACGATTTTAGAAGGAACCATATTCAGTAAGTATATTGTAGTTAACAAACTGTGTCCCCAAAGAAAATCAGGAGGATCTGTGAAGCTCATCATGGATCGGACCATATCTAATAGGATCCGATTCCTCCATTCTAAAACCCCATTGAGTTAAGATGTTCCAGATGGAGTCCATTGAGAGACTATGCCATTTTTCTTGAGATAGTCTAGGAATTCTCGACTAAGGTATTCACCTCCTCGATCTGATCGAAGAACCTTAATAGATTTTTCAGTTTGCTTTTCTACTTCATGTTTGAATTTCTTGAACTTTTCAAAAGCTTCAGACTTGTGTCTCATAAGATACACATATCCATACTTAGATAAATCATCGGTAAAGGTTATGAAGTAAATAAAATTGCCTCTAGTCGGTACATCAAATGGGCCGCACACATTAGTATGTACTAGGGTAAGAAGATCTGTGGCCCTATCTCCATGTCCTACAAAAGGGAGCTTAGTCATTTTGCCATGAAGATAAGATTCATAAATTAGATATGACTCGAAAGTCAACAGACCCAATAGCCTAATTTTCTTTAATTTGTTAACCCTATCTTCTGCTATATGATCTAATCTTAGGTGCCATAGATACCTATCATTTGGACTATCCCTAGGTCATTTCATGGCATTCATATTTTGCTCGATATTAAAAACAGATACATCAATATGTAATTGATAAAGATCATTAATAAGAAAACTACTTGCAATTTTATTTCTTTCATAAAGAATGTTACAATGATCCTTAAGAAAACTAATTACATAGCCTTCTAGTGCTAGGCATGAAATAGAAATTAAATTCCTGCTTGCTGCAGGCACATAACAACAATCTTTTAATACTAAGTCTAAACCAGATGGTAGTCGAAGAGGGTATGTTTCCACGGCCATAGTAGCAACTCTTGCTCTATTTTCGATGCATAGGATCATTTCATCATCCCTCAGCCTCCTGCTATCCTTAAGACCCTGCATGAAAGTTGACAAATGAGCACTAGAACCAAAGTCAAGCATCCAACTAGATGTAGAAGAAATCGTAAGGTTAGACTCAATAACAAGCATACCTCCAGAAGGACCTACCTCCTTCTTATTCTTCAGGATGGCCAGGTATGTAGGACAGTTTTGCTTCCAGTGGCCGTCATTGTTATGATGGAAATATTTTTCTTTATTAGCGATCTTCTTCTTCAGCTCTTTCTTTTTCTTCTTTCCTCATTCCAGCTTTTGCCTTTTCACAGACTTCTTCTTCTTTCCAAAAGACTTTCTCTTAGAAGAAGTCTGTTCCATAGCAAGCACTGAGCCTTTAGAACCTTTCATAGAAAGCTCAGTAGTAACCAGCATGTTTATAAGCTCGGCTAGGTAATTTTGAAGTTTATGCATATGGTAGTTCATGATGAACTGCCCATATGCATCAGTCAAGGATTGCAGAATTATATCATTTTGCAGATCCAGGTCCAACTTTACTCCGAGCTTCTCAAGCTCTTTCAAATCCTTGATCATCATCAAATAATGATAATGGACTGACTGCCCATCACACATTTTAGTCTTGAATAGTCATTTAGTGACTTGATACTTGGCTGTGCGACTCTGTTCACCAAACATCTCTTGTAGATGAGCCAACATTTGGCGGACAGTCTTGATATCATCATGTTGGCACCAAAGCTCATCAGACATTGAGCTCAACATGTAGTATCTGACCTTGTTATCTTCATCCATCCACTTATCAAGAGATGCTTTCTGTTCAGTGGATGGATGAGCTGGTAAGGTGGGAGGATCCTGATCCAATATATGAGTTAACTTCTCAAAATCCAAAATGATTTTGAAGTTTTCGAAGCTAATCCTTATAATTGGGTCCAGTCAGTCTATGGGTGTCCAGGATACGTGCTAGTGGATTGGACGCAGACATTTTCCTATAGAGAGTCAAAGTTTCTAGTTAGATATTATAATTAAGACTTGACCATTTTATTTAGAAATTTTATTTTTAAATAAATTAGCTTTTACTATTTTTTTGAATCCCTACACTCCCTCTGTTGAGATGCAAAAATCTTCATGATTAATGATTTTTAGTGGGTGGTGCGGTCCCACCAACTGATTCATCATCTCACCTAATAGTTATTAATGATGGGTCAGCCAATGAGTGAACAACTTTTGTTCAATGATTCTCTAATCATGGTGCATCCAAACTTGATCTCTAATTCATGAATCTCACCATACCCAGAATATTGATCCACTTCTTAGTTAAGTCAGACCCATCATTTGCACAGATTGGATTCCTAATTAAGTTTCTCACCATATCCAGAATATTGAGCCCAATCCATCCTCCAGTCCATAGCATCCAATGCCTAATAGACATGGTTGCATCTTCCTAGTGCAACTGAACCACTGTAACTAGTCAAGAACAATCAACCCCGGAAAGAGCCCGCACATCTATAATAATGGAAGATCTTAGACTTAATCTTTTCTTAGAAAGATTTGATTTAGGTCTCATTAAACTAGACTTGACATAGTCATAACCACTATGACTAACCTAGTGGTATGGGTTAGCTCGGATTATTGACCACCTCTGATCAAGACTGAGCTGACAAATATGGCCAAGTAAGTGAGACCGATGGAAGGGATATGCCATTAACTCGATAAGAATGCATTTGAGTTGAGTAGCTTCCAATTAAAAACCAGTTGGTCATATCTGTCAAACATACCTTAGACACCAAATTATTGAGCTAGAACCAATTGGGTTAGCTTACAATCCAAACTCTAACCACTGAGCCTAATTAGGTCCTAGCTTGATCGATCACTCATGTGACTCGATCTTGACCCAGACTTAATCCTATTAGGCTGATCAATTTAAGCACTCTTGATCCCATCTAACCATCTCTTGATTTGGTTTGATCAACCGCTTAGACCTAATTGAGCTACCCAAGCCCAAACTCAATTTTATGACTATGTCTTAGATCTTAAATTCTAAATTTTAGATCGAATATATTTCATAATCTTAATTCTTAATTAAGTTTAGGATTCATAAATAAAATATGTAAATAAAATTTTAGGATTTTGCAAAAAATAAGTTCTTGATTTCTGATTAAGGATGAACGCGCAGCACCCCTACACATCATAAGAATACTTCATTGAATGGAAGGATAGGATATTTAAACCCTCCTTTGTTCTTATGATTGGACGGCCAAGGAAAATGCCTTAATCAGAAATATAAAAAAAAAGATAAAACTAGTTAGATCTACATCATATATCTTTTATAAAAATTGATCTAACTATAAACACATTTTGCATACATCTCATGTATCATATCATGCATATTTTTAGATCTAAATTATCTCATAATTCATCTAAAAAATTAAATTTAAATTGATCTCATCAAAATAAATTCTATTCTAGATAATTATGTAGAACTATTCTACAACTAGTCTAAATATGCATGCATCATATCTCATATGAACCAAAAATTAAATAATTTTATTTTCTATTTTTTAAATCTTATTATAATAATTATAATATTAAAAAATAGTAAATAAATTAATATAAAATCATAACTTAATCAAATTAAATTAAGATCATGCAAGACTATACATAGAATAATTCTATTCTACAACTAGTCATGCATCTTGCTAAATTATTTAATTTTAATTTTTTTGATTTCAAATCTAATCACATCTCATGTGACATCTAAAATCACCTAATTATTAGATTAAAAATAAATTTAAATTAGATCTAAATAATTTATGGGAACCTGGCTCTAATACTAGTTGAGGAGAAAATCTAGTTTTTCGGATCAGATTCGTTCAGATCTAGATTGAATCTAAAGAGATATTTTAAAAATTTTTCTTTTAAATATAAATTAGATCTGAGATATTTTAGATCTAATTTTATAGATCTAATAAAAATAAAATAAATTAAAATAGATTTAATTTTGTACCTTGTTGTTGGGTAATCAGATTATCCTATGATGATCCTGTTGATTGCCTGAGATTCTGGATCTAGCCACGCAAGTGCCTGGTCTCTACCAATATTTACTTAGGTTAAATCTGAAGATCTTCTTCTTCTTTATCACTTCTCCAAATATCAGATCTGGATCTGATTTGGAGGATCTTTAAAACTCCTCTTGAAGATTGGGTATCGTCTCTTGTAGCAGTGCTGCCTTCTTCCTTTCTCGTCACCTTTCTCTTGCCTGGATCATACCAAATTGGAGCCCAAATCTCCTTGGGCATGGAGAGGAGAGAGGGGGCCTGAAGATGGCATGGAGGAGGGAGAGGGGTAGCCTTATGGCATGGGCAAAGATCTAAGCTCTCTAAAACTAGGTGTAGATAGGATTTATATAGACCCTGCTGCGCCATGCAGTGCCATATCATCCTGGCCAATCACGTTTCTTCATGCAATCAGATCTAAATCTGATTGATAGAATGATATTACCTGATCCAATCAGATAAAAGCCCCTCTAAATCATCTTTAGATGGCGCCTAAGACTGGTCAAAGTTTAATATTTGGCACCACCTAGGTAGAAACCCTGAAGTAACTGGAGTCCCATCTGTATTGGACCTAGGCGCCTCTATCCATGGGCACATACCTTCCTAGGCATGCGCCCCTAGTCCACCTACTTTTTAGTAGATTGGCTAGTCCAAAATCAATCTCCTATGGGTGCATGACACATGGGCAGATGTCTAAGTGTCAAAGGTCAACGTTTGACCAAAGTCTAAAGATAAGAATTAGCGGATGATGGAAAATGGTAGGTGTTGTCTCAAATTTATCTCATAAATTAAGATAACCATTTTTTGACTTGGACAAGTTCCAGTTAGACCAAGTAAAGGTATCTGAGTGAGCACAAATATATTTGGCTCATTCGAGATAACTTAAAATGATAATTGAAGGAGAATATTAGGCTCAATCGTGTGCTAGCACGATTTCCTTAAACTTAATTGAATCTTATTCAAATCAATTGAACTGGATTAGTCTAATTAATGATATTCAGATCCAATCTCTTGTTTGTGTGACCTAGTTAGGTTTAGTTCTATATGGTAATGTGATATGTCGTGATCTCTATCATCGACATCACCGAAATACCTTCCGATGGATCAGAACTTTTTTGATTCAGACAACTAGAATGATCGATCATCCAAATCATTCTAATTGCTCCCAAAATCTACCAGTGATATCTAACAGTATATGGTGGCAACCCATCAGAACTGAAAATGAACCTCTTGGTGTAGTTACATGTGTGATTAAGTTCTTCTATCTTGAGCCCCAATCAGATTAGGGTTAAGGTGAACTCATCAAACCCTAATTTCTATTATATGATTTAATCATTTGATTCAAGTCCGATGTAAAAACCTTAATAGAAACTCTTTCTATTATTTCACTCTGCCATGGCCATGGGCTTATGGACTTAATTCTCATGATCATTATAGGGCTGCTCCTCATCTACCGAGGTAGATAGATTTTCTCTTGGTGTGATCTAATTCCTACAATGAACATGCTATAGCCAACATATGCCTCAGAATTTCGAATGGTTAGGAGATCGAGTCATGGTGTAGTCAAACTATAACACCCTCAAGATGAACTATCGATGCACCTTAGGTCAAAGAATCAGACACACCACTGCAGCTTTGAGACAATCATCGACAAGAAGGTAGACTTTCTTATGACTGCTCGAGGTAGTCATGCTTAGTGCCCTTATTCTTTAACAAGTATCTATACTCTCTCTCTGATATCTCTACACCATAGACTCAAGATTCATCTATCATAAAGAAGTGATTGTATACCAATCTTTTTGAATCAGTCATCATCCTTATGATGATCCTACGATTAAAAGCATTTTATGAGTTAATAATGAACATTCATGTCTTTAATTTTTAACTCTTAAAAATAAGAATTATCATTACCATTAACTGAAGGGATGTATCACAGACACTAAATATACATTATGATAGAAAATAATCCATTTTTATTTATTTATAGTCAAAATTATAATTTTATTCTTAAAAGTGTATAACAAGTGTCAGCCAATTCTGGCTTCTAGGGCATACATATCTAGCAATAAGGGCTAGCACACTATCGGGCTGGCTCAGATATAGATCAAGCCAGCTCAAGATGAGATCAAGCCGGCTTGGATTGAAATCGATCTAGCTCTTTCAATCAAATAGAGAACATGTTTCTGGATTCTATGGCTTGATAGGCAGTCAAGTCGGCTCGAGTCTTCATCGAGCTAGCTCGAGCTGGTAGATAGATGAGCATGGGATTTTCTATTTGATTTTGGATTGGATTTAATCCAAGGGATCTTATGTTAGAAAATGTATTCTGAAGCCAATCATCTAAGTTGTAGATGATTGAAATTAGTATATAAATTATTAAATAATAATAGTTATCTGGCTTATTCATCATCAAAGTTCTATCTTTCTTAAATGAACTTCTAAATTATGATGAAGTTCTTAGAACCACACTTAATCGATAAAGAGGGATTTATTAGATGATTCTTAAATAGTTTACAACCAAATGATAAGTTATTATTTGGATGATAACTTATCGAGTGTAGGTTATTGTACGTCATATATATTAATTATCCTCATAACCAAGTGGTGTGGAGACACCGGTATGGCATCTTGGTAAGATATAGGAGTACATCTACACTGAACTTGATCAATATAGAATTCTACTATCAAGAGTAGATAGCTAGGGCCAATGGATATAAGTGTATCTTAGAACTGAGATTACCATGGTGACTTGCAAGCAACTTTTTATACTTTGGTACTGGACTACTTGTATTTCTAATATAGGTTCGAAAGATTTTTGGATACAGTCAAGTATTTGTAGAGTTGGTGTGTGAGTCAAGATGAGATTGACCACTCCTGATTAACTTTAGGAAGTGAATGTCTCATAGTATTTTAATTTAGTAAAACCTAAGCCTGGATAATCCTCATGAAGAGTCATGGGATTTGTGAGATTTTGAAACACAATATTGATGACTTGTAAGAGTGTCGATAGCTAACTCAAAGTCATCTTGAGCATTAATGGTCATAGGGATGAATTATAAGGTAACCATAGGCTAGGGTTCTAAGCATGTTGCTTTGTATACATTCGATCTATCCAGACGTCGGGTACCATTGCTAGATAGTCATTTCAATTGGTATACAAATTAGTTTCTACGCTACTGACTTAGGTTCAAACTTATGGGGTCACACACATTAGAGATTATTACCTGATTAGATGGTTGATTGATGATTGAGAATTATTTTAAGGTCAAACAATCAATACGATTGATGTTTGACCTAATATAAGGGTTGCAAGAGGATTGATTAGCAATTGGATTGCTAATTAGCTCAATTTGATTAAGCAATTAGGCTAACAATAGTCTAATTGAATTAGATTTAATTTAAATTAGTTTAGACTTAAATGAATTAAGTCTAATTGATTTATTAGATAAGCCAATTGCAAGGAAGAACAAGTCCTAGTTCAATTAGGACTTGAGTGCATCTAATTTTTAATTTGATTAAAAATTAAATCAGATTTAAATTTGATTAAATCTAATTTAATTGGGCTCCTAATTAGATTAGGATTGCCTACTAATTAAGTTGACTCAAATCTAAATAAAATAGGATTGGATCCAAAATATTTTGACCTAGTCTAAAGAAGAAGAGTCCTAGTTAGACTAGGACTCATCTTCCCTTGCGCCATTAAGAGATTCCATGCCCTCTTAAATTTTCTCTAGATGTTTTACATGAGTTTCCTCATGTCGAAGAATGGTCCCCATGCTCCATATATTAGATGGTTTTGGAATTAATTTTGAATTGGTCAAAATAGGCAAGTTATTATGCCTAGGATTCTTTTTGAAGGAGTCCTTTAATTCCAAAACTCTTCCTCCCTTTTGTGCCTTCTCTTGTCATGCCTAAAATATTTTGTTCATCCTATATTCTTTTTTTTGTTGGAAATTGTATCCTAAAGCTAATCATCTAGGTTATAGATGGTTGAGCTAAATATAATTATGCTTGAATTATTAATAATAAAATTATTATTTTGGACTTTTCATCACTTTGTGCATCTTTCTATAATGAACTCTTCTGTGATAAAGTCCTTAGGACTATTTAGACTCGACAAAGAAGGATTTATCATTTAGTCCTCAAAATGTGTTCGTGATCAAATGATTCATTGTTACCCAGGATGACAACATATTGAGTGTAGATCGTTGTGTGCCATAAGTGTTGGTTGTCCTCTTAACCAAGAAGTATAGAGATACTGTTGTGGCATACAGGTAAAGTGTAGGGATACATTTCACTGAATGTGATCTAACTACAAAACTCTCTACTGTCAAGAGTTGCTTGCGAAGGATATGGGTATAAGTGTCCCTTAGATCTGAGATCACTATAGTGACCTGCAAGCAACTTACTGCACTTAAGTACCAGACTACCTGAATTTCTAATTCAATGATGGAAGGCTACTGGGTGCAGTTAAGTACTTAGCTTATTCATGTGTGAGTCAAGATGGGATTGACACCTTCAAGTGTTGGAGCAAGTGCATCGCTGTATTTCAATTTAGCAAATCCTCGATCGGGGTGGTCCATGTGATGGACACTGAATTTTGAAATATAATGTGGATGAATTTTAGGATTGATGGTAAACCCTAGATCATCCTTTGAGCATCGAGTTCAAGGGGATGTATTATATGGTAACCATATGCCATAGGTTCATCGATATTGTGTTGTAATTATTCAACCTATTCGGACGTCGGGTACCATTGCCAGATGGTCACATCGATTGGTACAAAAAATTAGTTTTTGTGCTACCGACTTAGGATTTGAACCTATAGGGTCACACATAATAGGAGTTTGTACCTGATTTGATGGCTGATATTGAGTCTCGATGATCTATGACTCTATGGTCAAGAATCTCATTGGATTGGGACTTTATGATAAAGAGTTCCACTGGACTGGGACTCTGAGCCCTTTATGTCCGAGACTCTCTGATCGAGAGTCCTGATGACCTAGGACTCTATGGTCAAGAGTCTCACTAGACTGGGACACTGTGACCAAGAGTCCTAGTGGACTGAAACTCTAAGTCCTACTCATGTAGAACTCTCTAATCAAGAGTCTCACTGGTCTGGGACTTTATGATTGCAAGTTCGATTCGTTCGGGATACTGGGTTAAAAAGTCCTACTGGTTTGGAACTCTTCAAAAGTTTCATGTTGATGAAACTCTGTTGTCCAGACACCCATCCGATTGGGACTCTATGTTTATTGAAGGATTAATTAGCAATTTGATTGCTAATTAGCTTAATATGATTGAGCGATGAGGATTCGATTAAGTTCGATTGAATTTGATTCGATTGGGTTTGACCCGATCTAGTCATGAGATGACCTAATCACTGTGGAAGATTTGACCCTTATTTGATCAAGAACTAGACCTAATTAATTTCTAATTTGATTAAAAATTTATTGGTTTAGGTTAAGCCTAATTTGGTTGGTTTAACCTAATCTAATTAGATCCAAATTAATTAGTTTGGTTGAAACCAATAAGGACCAAGTCAAATAAGATTTGAATTTAAATTCTTCCTAGCGCCTATTATATTTGACTTTTCCACCTTGACCCACACCCTCCTCTAATTTTTGCATGAGATTTCTGATGCAAAAATGTATGTGCACCCTTCTCCTCTTCTTCCTTTGACCTGGTCCAAGGGTTGGACCAGTTCAAACTAAGTTGAATTTTGAATTCAACTTGGTTGGTTTGAAATTTGAAAAACCTAATCTCTTCCTTATCTATTCTCCATGCCTACCTATCTTTTGTCGCACATTTTTTTGGCAATTTCTAATTTAGGGTGAGCAGAAGGAGAGTCCTTCTGCTCATCACCCTCTTGGATGAGGCGTTCGAAAAGGATAAGATCCCATTTGAATTCAAATACTAGAAGTTGGTTGAAACTAGTTCAACCAATCTTAACCTATCCACTCGATATAGAATTTCCACTCATTTTTCGTGCAATAAACTATGAGAATTTTGGTGTGTGAAACCTAAGGGTTTATCATTTTGTGGTAAAAATTTGAAAGCAATTGGGCATTTATTTTGGATAAAAAAAAATCTTGGAGTCAAGGTGAGCAGAGTCCTACAGCACTTTATCTTTCCTTCATGCCTCTATTCTCTTCTGATTTTCATATCTAAGGACACTCAATTTTTAGATATAATTTAAATAGAGTTTATAGATTTAAATTTTATTTTTCTATGAAAATTTATTTCATGGAAAAATTCCACATAGAGAGGGCGTGAGAGGGTTTTCAATGCATTAGGGTTTTTGGGCCGAGTAAAACCCAAGACTTGGGAATCTAGGTTTGGGTGGAGAGATCGAGTGTTGTGACCATTGGATCACCACCAAATTTGAAACACCCCTTCATCATCCTCCGAAGCATATGTTTCAATTTTTTAGAGTGTCTAGGAGATCAGAAAGAAGGCAATCGATTGGATCGATCACGATCAGCCATTGAAAGCTCCGATGAAGAGCTAGCACTCTAGTAGGGCTGATCGAGATCAGAAGCTTCATGTGGACCAACCATAGAGGTCGAACATATGTATGGCTATGGTGCGATACTAGAGCATTATTCAATTAATTCAGATTGTAGTGATCAGCTATCCGCGAAAAGATATCGAGTTCTGAACTCGTATCGATCAGTAGATTTGATTTGCTGATCAGTCATATTTAAATTTTAAATTATATATTCACATGTCTAGATCCTGAGCAAGATTTAAATTGATTAGATCAATGGATGCAGTAGATAAACATTTGATTAATGGATGTAGTAGATTAATATTTGATTAATTTTAATATTTGTTGCTTCATTTTCAAAAATATTTTGAAAATGCATGTTAAAAATCCTGCTCGATTTCCTATAATGGTATCAGAGCAACTGGGTTGCTTGACATGTCTAATATATAATTAAAAATTAAATGTTAGTATATTTATTATGCTTAATCTAGATAACTTAGTAATCAAGAATGAATGAGCCACCAAGCCATCCAATCATAAGGGACAAGTATGGTTTAAAGGCCACTCCTCCCATTTAGTGGGGATCCCTTATGGTGGTAGGGGTGCCACCATGAACTCATTCATTAAGATGAACAGTGAAAGGATTTTAATAATTAAAATTATTTTAATTAAAAAATTAAATATGAATGTATTTTAGATTAAATCTAAAAGGTTGATTCATAGTTTAATTTTCATTATATTTTATTTTCTATTTAAAACTAGCAATAGGTTGCTGTTTGAGAAATGAGCCAATTCGTTTCTGAAATGAGTTGACCCATTTGGAAAATAGAAAATGAGAACCTTTCAAAATTTGAAAACTATTTTCATAATGCCAAACCCTGACCCATCAGTCCAAAAACTTAATTAAAAGAATTAAGTATTATTCATAGGATCTAGAATTATGAATTAAGATCCTAAGATAAAATCATAAGATTGTGGGTTAAATGATTACATGAATTAGGTTCATAAATTGGGTTAGAACTAAGATTAGTTAAAGAATAGATTAATCTAGAGTAATTGATCAAATTTAACCAAGTGTTGAATTAGATTAGATCAAGGACACTCTAGAATCAACTCTAATAGTTGTAGCTGGATAAGTCCATGTCTTTAACTAGACTAAGATGGACTTGATTCATGGCTATGTGGTTAAGCCCAAAATTACTAGGTTGATTAGATTATACCTAATTAACTAGTTGGTGTCTAAGGTAAGTTTGGCAGTCTCGACTAGTGGTTTTTAGTTGGGAGCTACTTGCACTGATTCGATCTTTGATGAGTTAATGGCATATCCCTTCCACTGATCTCACTTACCTGACCAATATGATCGATTGGGATTTGATTAGATCACTTGATGATTTGGATTGACCGATGTCATTAGAAATTAGTTTAACTGATTTTAATCAGTAAGACTGTATTAGGTGCCCATGGACTTAAATTGATCCTAGCCCTGACCTATTGACTTGTTGAAGTTAGTGGAAGGGTTTGACTTGATGAAGTTAGTGGGAGAAATTGGTCCGTGTCCTTTCTATCTAAAATTACATGTAATCTAAATTCTCTAAATTATTAGGTCCTTAAAATGACTAAGTTATGGGGATAACTGAGTCATAGTCTTTCATTAAGGTGAATAGTAATGAGTCCAATCTTTTGGGTGGACATTGGAGGTGCCTTACACCTGGTGGTCATCTAGATATTGAAATTACTATCTATCATATGATGATTAGGTCGCACTCTCTTAATGGTGATCAGGTTAGCCAAAGCTTTCCTCAAGCCTGGTTATCATTGGTTTGATGCACCGAAGTCAATCATGTTAATAGTTGGACCTAACTAGACCTTTTCAGTGAAGGCCATAGCCCACTGATTTGGCATCTAGGGCAAAATCTAATTACTGAAAATTATTTGGAGAAATAATTGGTTGGTTGTAAACCTACCTATAGATGCACGTGGGTTAGCCAGAGCTTTTCTAGGGCCCATTTATAGTCTATGTGGGTTTCAGTACCTACTAAGGAGTTAGTGTAATTTCTCGAATTAGAGGTAGAGACTGTCAATTCATTAAAAATAATGAAAAAATCTTTAGACTAAAGTTTAAGTCTTTAAGATTAATTAATTTGAGTACTAATAAGATTTCATATTTTTCTTTCAGATAATTAGAATGGCTAGAGTTAGTCCACTCCATTCACTTTTGGATGGTGGCAAGTGTTTAGGACCTAAGAATAAGGAGTCTAGTGTTGACCCTAATAAGGCAGACCCAAAGAGGAATTATCCTCTAAATCCAAATAGGCCGAACAGGAGAAATCAGTAAGTGGTTGTTGGTCAAGGCTGTTATATGATAATACCTTGCAATTTCTCCGTATATGATACATCTACCTAGGTATTAGATATCGAAAGACTAATTCATATATGCAATTCATTACATGGACTTCAAATTGGTAGAAAATTTAAGAATGATGATAGATTTCTTAATGTTGGGGATGGAAGTCATGTTTCAATCCTAGCATTGGGAACTCTTGAACTACTTTTCAAAAATAATAGTGTCATTTTAAATGACTGTCATTATTGTCCATCTTTTATGATGAACATAATATCTATTGGACTTTTGGCCCAAGATGGTTATAGTTTATTAATAAAGGGATATTATTATGATATCATTATGAATAATGTCACAATAATGTAAGGATAATTAAAAAATGATATTTATATTTTATCACAACCTATTAGTGATAGGATTGGTGTACAGGATGGAAGCACGAATTTCAAAGCAAAATTATGAAATCATACAAACCAAATTCGAACCCTAGGACCACATTATTAGCAATTAAATCATATAACATGCATTTATAATATAAAAGAAAGTATTAGAACATACCTCTTATCGCTAAATCCTAAATTATCTCTAATTGCCGGTAGTAGTCCGTCAGGGGTTCCACCAGGTGCCCACATGTTCACCCTCCAACATTGATCCACAAAGAGACTTGATCAAGACACTAGCATCTTTGATTTATATAATTAAAATTTTAATAATAAGAATTTTAATTAAAAGGGCAAGACCTTTCTTAGCCGTTATGTCACCTTCCTTGCCTCTCCTTACCTATCTTTTTTTTTCCTTGTCTTCTTAATTTCTCTTCCTAATCTCTTTATCTTAAGATGACTTCTAATCCTTATAAGGATAAGATTTGGATAAGAGAAGGTAAGAAAAAAGAATTGGACAATAGAAAACACTTGTAAGAAAGAAAGATAATTTTCACACCACCCGGACTCTTGGTGTGCACCCTTATTTATAATATACGTAGGGGTGCCAACTCATTTTCTCGCACCCTTTCCATATAATTATCTCATGTCCCTTTAGCCTATCTCATGCCTAATCAAATAATAACATCATATAGACTTAGTCCAAGAGGTGCCTTAAAGCAGAAGGACTCTTGGACTAATTCTACGTAAGTTATTTACGAAGAGTCGCAAGCTTTTATTTTTTGGCGCCACCCTGATATAACCATTAGATTAGATAAGAAGGCCATCCAATGGCCTTGAAGTGGGATGCCCATTCAGCAAACATGGCATGGAGATGATCTTTGAATAGTCAAAGTCCTAAGGGACTTTAACTTGGTCCAAGAGACGTCAAGGATGAGAGGGCGGCAAGGAGTCTTGGGTGGCAAGGAATCCTAGGTGACAAAAAGTCCCTTCTCAAAAAAAATAATGGAGTATTTAATCTGCAAAAGGACTCTTCTATGCCCCATATCTGATGTCCTTGCCCATTTAAAAAATTTACGTGACATAAAAAATAGAAAAAGTCAAAGAAGGTAGGCACCAACTTAATCCCATGCACCAAAAACTCTTTGCGCATGAAAGACTTCCCACACACAAGAGAGAGACTCTCTGGCATGTGGGATTCTAGTATGTGGCACTCCAACTGAAGCCCAATCAGTCTAGGTTAATCCAATTCAAGATGAAATCCTATTTGGCTCAAATTGGACCTTAATTAGCCCAAATCGGAAGTCAATTCGAATCCAATTCAAATCTAGGTGCTAGGGTTTGCTACATGTGCTAGCATGTTCATCTTGCAAACATGGTCTAATCCAATTAGACCCTTTAATCAATTCTCTTTGTGTGTGACCCATTGGGTTCCACATCTAACCAACAGTGGGTCTAGGTGTGATTTGACCTAATCAGGTTAGAACTTATCCAAACCGATTTAGGTCAAAACTAGCCAACCCAATTTAACTTAATTTAGAACACTTTCTAATTTAATGATCAAATTAAAATTTTATTTTGATCAAACCCACAAGACATGATTGACGTCTAGCAATGTATCATGACTTTTCGAAAGATGTGAAATTTTGATGAAAATACCAAAAATATCCTTTAACAAAAAATTACCATGCAACTAAATCCTTCGATCTTCCTGCATCCTGAATATGACTCTGGGCATAGAAATATGTCAATCCCAATATTATATTCATTTTTCTTTCAATCTTATGATGATGATTCATTTAATGAAATATTAGAAACCATTTCTAATTTTCATCATGCTTTGATCAAAGTCTTTCTGAATCATCATTTATTTGAAGCAGGTAGGATGCTATTTCATCTTACTAGGAGTGATCGATTCCATGTTAACCTACTCACAACCTTCATATATAATCTACCATATCTAGATCATCCCATACATGATTGAGTTGAACCAAAATATGGATTCATATATATAAGATTCTATGGTAGTTTAAGGTCAAAGGATTATATGCACAATTTCACTATGAGAACCATCTATTGATATGTAGATAAGACTCCATTAGATATTCTCAACTTAGATCAATTCAGTGAATTCATTCTCTAATGAGCACCCACATCTTTGTATTAGTGTCATACATAAGTGATTGTGAGATCAACCACCCTCTTAATTGAGCATATAAAAGATGTGCTAGTCTTACCAAAAACATTGATTCCCAACTCAATGTTCCATCGACTAGGAATGTTTAAATTAGGGTTTTAAGGTTTTAGATCTCACTGGTATGATCTCATCATAATCCTAAATTCAATGCCTTAATTTATGGGATTCATCATAATCTTAAATAAATAATAAGACACTACATATGATGAAATAATGTCTTTATTTATTTTAAAATGTCATTACATGAGTTTGGAAGACAAAGAACAGCCAAAAAATTGATTGGCTTGAGGGCATATTCCTTTCAATCTCCCACTTACACTAAAGCCAATCACCCTTAAATTTTAGTCCCATACAATCAAGGTGACGATCAAACAATTACAACGGTAAAGCCTTAGTGAATGGGTCTATTATGTTGTTTTTTGTGTCAACTCGTTTTATGACTACATCTTGTCTTTCAATAATTTCACGAATGAGATGGAAGCATCTCAGAATATGTTTGGATTTATGATGAAACCTAGGTTCCTTTGCTTGAGCAATAGCTCTAGTATTGTCACAGTAAAGTGGTACTGAATTCTTCTTTTAGGAATAACACCTAATTCAGTGATGAACTTTTTCATCCATATAGCTTCCTTGGCGGTTTCACTTACAGCTATATATTCTACCTCAGTAGTTGAATCAGCTATAGTTGGCTGCTTAGAACTCTTTCAACTCACTGCTGCACCATTCAGAGTAAAGACATACCCTAAAATAGATTTGCTATCATCTGGATCTGATTGAAAACTAGAGTCAGAATATACTTCTAGTTTAAGATCAGAACCATCATATACTAGAAAAAATAGCTTTAGTCCTTCTTAAATACTTAAGAATATTTTTCACAGCTTTCTAATGATCCTCTCCTGGATTAGCTTGAAATCTACTTGCAATGCCTAAGGCATAGGCAACATCAGGCTTTGTACATAACATGGCATACATTATTGATCCAACAACCGAAGCATAAAGAATAGAACTCATTCTATTTCTCTCTTCAGGTGTCTTTGGAGACATCTTTTTAGAGAGATGTATGCCTTGACTCATGAGTAAGTAACCTCTTTTACTCCCATCCATACTGAATCTTTTCAGTATTAAGTCAATATACCTAGATTGGGATAAGCCTAACATTCTCTTAGATCTATCTCTATAGTTCTTTATTCCCAGTATATATGATGCTTCTCCCAAATATTTCATGAAAAACTTATTTGATAGCCATAATTTGACTGATTGCAACATGGGGATATCATTCCCAATGAGAAGTATGTCATCTACATATAGAACCAAGAAAACTATGGTTCTCCTACTAGTTTTCTTGTACACACATGGTTTATCCACATTCTTGATAAAATGAAACTCTTTTACTGTTACATCAAAATGGATGTTCCAACTCCTTGATACTTGCTTTAATCCATAAATGAATCTCTTAAGCTTGCATACCTGATTCGGTCTCTCATTTGACTCAAATCCCTCTGGTTGTGACATATAGACCTCCTCCTCAAGAAAATCATTAAGGAAGGTGATCTTCACATCCATTTGCCATATTTCATAATCGTGGTATGCTGCTATAGCAAGCATAATTCGAATAGATTTGAGCATGGCAACAGGTGAAAATGTTTTATCATAATCAATCCCCTATTTTTGCCTAAAATCTTTAGCCACCAATCTGGCTTTATAAGTTTCAATTTGACCATTTGCTCCAATCTTTTTCTTAAAAATCCATTTGCATCCAATAGGGTTTATATCCTCTGGTGCATCCACCAAAGTCCATACTTTGTTGGTGTGCATGGATTCCATTTCGGATTGCATGACAGCCAGCCATTTGTAAGAGTCCTTACTTTTGACTACTTCCGTATAGGTCAGAGGTTCATCATTCTCAATGACTTGGGCTTCATTGTTCTCAATAATGAATCCATACCTCACAGGTGTATGTCATACTCTTTCAGACCTATGGATAGGAGTTATGTGTTCTGGTTCTTTTATGTGATTATTTGGTTGAGAAATTTCTATTTATTTTTATTGAACTTCACTAAGTTCAATATTTCTGCCATTGCCTTTTTCTAGGATAAATTCTTTTTTCATGAAAGTGGCATGCCTACTTACAAATACCTTTTGTTTAGTAGGGTGGTAGAATAAATATCCTATACTATTTCTAGGATATCCTATAAATAGACATCTATTTGATCTAGCATCAAGTCTATGTCCAAAATTTTTTTTGACATATGCTGGACAACCCCATATCTTAAGATACATATACTTAAATTGGTTTCTTAACTTCTTCATATGTCAATATGGAGTACTAGATATGATTTAGAAGGTACTCTAATTCAAGATGGTAAATCTGTGGTCCCAAGGCATGATCCAAAAGGAAATAGGTATTTAGTAAGCACATCATGGAACGCATAACCATTATCTAATAAAGTATGATTTTTTTCTTCGGCTAACATATTTAAAGTTACGGTGTTAAGGAGGTGTCCATTTAGAGAGAATCCTTTTTAACTTTTAGATAGTTAGAAACTCAACTAGATATGGTATTACCATCCTTCCCTGATCAGATCGAAGGATTTTTATACATCGTCCAATTATTTTTGACCATATCTTGATACTGCTTTAAATTTAATCAAAGGTCCCCCCCCCCTCCACCCCCCCCCTCCTACCCCCCCCCCTATTATGTTTCATAAGAACTTGATCCAAACTTAGATAAATATAGGCATGAATGTTATCAAATATAAGAATACCTCTCTAGCTTGATTGTCATGAGGACCAACATACATCCATTGTAACAAGTTCTAATAACTCATTTATCTTTCTCCTGTCCACTAAATGGAACTTGTCATTTTACCCATGAGACATGATTATTCAATTCCAATGATTCATAATCAAGGATCAAAGACTTTTTCTTATAACTTTGTTAATCTAGCCTCACTAATATGACCTAATCGACATGCCAAAGTAAAGTTTATTTATGTCATCTCTCTTATTTTTCTATTTTCATCAATGTAAAATATATTATCTTCAAAACATAGAGTCAACAAACCATTGCTAAATATTGCCAAAGCAAATATTTTCATTAGAATATTTAATCGAGCAACCTTCGCTCGTTACATTAAGACTATAACTTATTTTAATAGCGAGGGTATAGATATAATATTTCTAATGATCTAGGCCATATAATAATTGTAAGCTCTAAGATCTTTTAGAAGGTAACTTTAATATATTTGTCCCTAGTTTTGCTTGATAGACTCTCCTCCAGCACCATAGAGCTTGAAGTCAACATTTCTTCAACTCTTATTTTTCTGTAGCCCCTATAAAGATTTGCAGATATGAAAACCATAGCTGGTATCTATACCAAGAGTTTTGAAATGGAAGATTTATGATAATATAGTATGTATCTCATACATACTTTTAGTACATTATTTTGTACCAAACTTTATGGTGCGAGTAAGCCTTGCAATTCCTCTTCCAATGATTCTGTTTTGTAGCAGTGAAAATATGTCGTCTGTCGCGAAAGACTATTCCCCTTTTTTTCTTATTTATACCACTTTAGGGTTCAACTTTTCTTTGAACCCTTTTTTCCTGCCTTCATCTTAGAGATCCATCCACAAGAAGAAGAGGAGCCTTATCCTTCTTGATATGGCTTTCTACTATCTTGACATATTAACAGCTCAGCAAGAAAGATTCAGTTTGTCATATAAGTTAGAAACAATTGAGATATGACTTCAGAGAGTGATTGTAGGATCAAATCCTGACATTAACTCTCCATCCATAACAAAACTATTGACTTAATCAAGTGATTAGTCAATTACATCATCAAAAATGATTTTGTACGAATGTTCTTTCTATCATTCTTGCATGGAATAATTGCTTAGATATCTCATATCCTAGCAGTTCTATCTATTCTCTCTATAAAGTTCTTTAATTGAGCAATATGGACTGAGTGTCTATGCCATCATGTTTGTCTCTGTAATTCATTACTCATAGAGGCAAGTACTGATGCTTTGACAAATAACATAAAAATCATTGCCCACATCTTGTATGTGACTTATCTTCATCTATGGCATCTTTTTCTAATAGTTTAGGATCAGAGACATCAAGAATATAAAGAGAGTTTTTCTTGATGATATTATTATTTAGATTTCTCAGTCAGTCACATAATTTTGATCAGTCAATTTATTTGAATCCAAAATTGAACGGATGAAAGTGAAGAAACAATTTAATCTACATAATAAAAATAATACATAAGACAACTCATGATAACAAACATAATTAAATTAGATTTTAATTAATTATGTCCTCCCACTATTTATCAAAAATCTAACCCTCTAATTGATTTCTTAGTGAGAATAAGACCCTAATTTCTATAAAAGGTTTGTATTGTTAACAACAAACTTTTATAAGTTCAAAGGTAGAAATCTTTCCAAGTGATTTTGCAACTCTCAAAAAATTTGCCTCTAAACATTAATAGCCTTGTGTTAAGCAACACAAACTTTAATATTTTAGTTTAATAGAATCCTCATTTCTATACAGTCAAAATGAATTAATTTCTTTTATGTTACAACAACAAGCCAGTATATTTCAAAATGCTGTACGCATCTCAATGTACTAGATTAAATATACATATTCTCCATGATATTTGTAGTTACACAACAAACTAATAGTGTTCTAGACAATAATGAACCTGTATGAAGGAAGCCTTAATGAGCGAATAATTACTAAGCATTTAATCTCGAATTAAATTAATCGAATCGACCAAGTAAGTAGGAGAGAATGGAGGCCCCCGTTGCTTCCTTAGACCAATAAATTAGCCCAGGTAAGA